>PVIR01004643.1:0-14702 GCA_004026965.1 Petromus typicus
CCCGGTAACCACATAACAATACTGGGTGTGGAGACCCACACCCAGTAGCAACCAGTACCACATACCACAGTGCCGGGCGTGGTGGCTCACGCCTGTAATCCCAGCACTCGGGAGGCAGAGGCAGGAGGATTGTGATGTGAGTTTGAGGCTGAGCTCAGGGCCAGCCTGAACCACAAAAGCGAGACCCTGTCTCAAAAAAAAAAAAAAAAAAAAAAAAAAAAAAAAAGAAAGAAAGGATTTAGGACTGAAGTTGGGCTTGGGAATCCTCCTCTTTGAGCAAGCTGGATGAGAAAACAAAAGGGACAGAAGAAATATCTAACGATACGATGTAGACAGGCAAGATTATCCAAGAAAAGAAATAAAGACAGAGAGTTGGAAAGAAAATGATGTAGTAACAGTGTCCAGAGGAAACAGAATTTCAATAGGGAACTGGCCAGCAGTGCCATATGCCATAAGCAATATCTTTCACAAGCCAAGGGCCAAATGGGTTGGCTGCTAATTAAGAGTTGCATCATGCTGAATGTGAATTAATTTGTTACAATATAAAATTAAGTAATAAGGCTAAAGTAAAAGGTGATGTATAATTATGGGAAATATAGGTTATCCATTCTCTTTCTTCTGTTTATGCTGAGATATACAAAAAAGATCTGATTTCTTAGTTCAAACTATCATCTATGTGTGAGAAAAATGTTTGAAACTGTCATCAAGAGCCTTATTTTCCATGAACATTGGAGCTACATGTAATGTCAGAGGTAGTTCCTGCCATCTAGGAAGTTTAACTCTGATTCCAGAAATAGATCACACATGAAGAATGCCAAATGGATGCAAATGGCCAGTGGAGTACACGTGCCAGAGTAATGATTTAAGTGACAAACCACTCCATGAATCTGTGCTAAAACTTGGGTGAGTGGGAGAAGTCTTCCTAAAGGGGAGCATGTTGGGGTGAAGTCTGAGAAGACAGAAAATGTAGATGAGGGAGACGAAAAGATGTGTAGGCACACCATCAGGGTAGGGGGAAGGCTTAAAGAGAGAAGTGTCTGCGGTATGTCTGTGCATTGCACCACACCAGGGAATATGTTACTGTTGTGATTCATATAAACAGCAGCCTCTGGCATTGTTCAACACAGTAGCTCAGTGTGTTCATCAGCTCTCCACCCACTTTCACAAAGCCCAGAGATAAATCACCTTACAAGAATAAAAATTTTATTTTGTTCCCAGTTTTGAAGATTTTAGTCCATGGTTGGTGGACTCTGTTAACTTTCAGGTCTGTAGTGAAGCAGCACATTTTGGTGGACGTATATAAGCAGAACTTCTCACTTCTGGGACAGGAGATAAAGGAGAGAAAGAAGAAAAAGCACCTGAAGCATCATCACTCTTTTGCAGACGTGCCCCTAATAACCTAAAGTCCTCCCATGAGGTCCTACCCCCTCATGTTTCCAACCCTTCCAAAAGCACAAATCTGTGGACTAAGCTTGTAACAAATGGGTCTCTGAGAGCCATTCCAAATCCAAAGTAGATCACTCTGTCTCTACACATACACCTTGTGTAGACATGAGGCTGAATAGGTAGGTCAGGCCATGGTGTAAGTGTCCTTGAATGTAAGTTATTAAAGTATTTATATTGGACATAAGAAACAACTGGAGGTTTTCAACCATGGATAAAATGAGAAGAATTGCAAGGCAGTCATTCTTCTACAACAGTGGTTCCTACCTCTTTGACAGCAAGATCTAGTGTCATGGAAGAATTTTTCTCCACTGACAGGAGTAGAGGGATGATTTCAGAATGATTCAGAGAAGTACACAGTCTAGATTTCCATCTCATCATATGCATTTTGCAGTAGGATTTCCTGTAAGGAACAAACAGTGCTGGTGATTTGGTAAAAGGGGAATGTCAGGTGGTAATGAAAGCAATGAGGAGAGACTTTAGTACACATAAAGTTGGTCTGTGGCCCAGGGTTTAGGGGCCCTGGTTTAGGACAGCTTTGAAAATAATAGTGTTAAATCAAAATGATAGACTTGAGGAGAAGAATAAAAAATAATACAGTCAAATAGCAGAGCTAAAGAGAAGAACAAAAAAACTATTGCAAATGTCTAGATTTTAGGTGATGATGTTCTTAGTTTATGGTTGTAATATTGGGCATAGGAAATGAATAGCTTATAGGCTATTTATTTTCAGAGGTTGAGACAGCAGGTAGTAAAATTGAAAGTCAGCCATCCTTTGGGTTGAAATACGATGGATTTGATTTGGAAATGGTGGTTTAGGAAGTCTTGTAGAAGACATGCCGTTGGAAGTGAGAGATTTGGCTGAATTCTGGTTGTGCAGGATGTATAGTCTTGAGGGATAAAAAACAAACAATGAAGAAACAGAAACAGGAGAGTAGAAGGTAGACAACTCAGATGTAGATTGCTACTGTGCCTGGGGGTTGGAGGAGGAAAACAGTTTTAGAAAAGAGGTTTCTCAAAGGAAGGAGTCCAAAGACAAAGACAAGGCATAGGTACATTTTTAGGGAGAAGAATTTATGTTGACATCAGTGGTCAAACTGCTACAATGCCAAATGGAATACCATTGGAAGAAACTCTCCTGAATTCTATTTTCTCCCTGTCCTTGGAACAGTTTTCAAACAGGAGCTGAGATAGATTACAAAGGGTCAGGGCTACCTTGTGCTTCTTTCCAGAAATGCCTTCTGGAGATGGCAAGAAGTGACCTTCAAGCCAGCTTCCTACAGAAAACTACCTGATCTGCTGTGAGCTGCTAGATGCAAAGTCCTTGGCTAAGAGCTTCCTGAGAGCCAAGCAGATGGCATCTCTGTGGACTGCAGCTGCAAACAGCTTCATCTTTGCTTTATTTCCAGGAGTCAAAGATGCTCAGGGACAGTGAACAGCTGTCTACCTGTGGGGACTCAAATGATCTCTGGGCCATCAAGCCATCATAAAGAGAAGAACGACTTGGCAGTTTATCGTAAAGCCTCTTGGTGGTCTGAAAGAGCTATCAGGAGGCCTTTTTTGCTGTTCCCATGGTGGCATTTTTGCTAGTTCAAAATAGTGTGGGCAAATATATCCTTTAATGAAAACCTTTCACAAGTGAAAAGATACTATAAAACATGACTGTTGGTTGTTCTTTCTGAAAATAGATGAAATATCTTATTTGGAAGTTTCCTTTTATAACAACCTCTCAGGGAAATATTTGTCTTTTTTCTCAAAATCTATAGCCTAATCCATGGTATTTAAAATAAGGAATGTTAAACGTCAGCTAGAGTCCCTTCCAAATCCAAGTGCTGCCAGGCTATTGTGAAATTTTGATGAATATGTGAAGACAAACAACTAGTTATGGGAAGTACTTGTTTGTACACGATATTGTATGAGATAGAAAGTCGTGTCAAGAGGTTTGGTCACCAATCTAGAGATAATTTCACTCCTGAGCCCACTCTCAAGAGAGCTGTTTTCTGTCAGGAGCTGAACTGAAAGTTACTTCTCCCCATCCCCAGAAGGCACTTCCAAAAAAAGAAGCCCATGCCTGGCCCTGACCCTTTGAAAGCCACTGCTTGGAGCTGCTTCAAGATTAAAAGTAGGGAGTAGGAAGTAGAGAATTCAGGAAATCTTCCTGCAGGGCTGGTTTAGTCTTGGACCCTTATAATTAGTAGTGAAAGTAAATTATTAAACCTAATATATATTGAATATTAGCAGGATAGAAAGCATATGGTACACCCTTGTTTCCTTATACATTTCTGAATAAAAAAATCATCTGTTGGTTAAAGCAGCAATCAGAGACAGTGAGCTGGTGGTCCTTTTGCTGATGTGTTGGGTCAGTTAGTGGTTGCTTTGAACTGAGCTAGGCGCTTGAGTCAGAAGGTACAAAGTGGTTTCATTCATATTTCTGGCAACTCACTGGGAGTGACTACAACAGCTAAGGACTGCCTAGGTCTCTGGTCTCTGTCTCTCTCTCTCCCTCTGTTGCTGTATGATGATGCTTCTTGAACAGTGGCTCAGTCTGCAAAAGATACAAAAGAGGATCTTGTGGATTCTAAATTGGTACCGTATCTATTTATCAAAGCAGGTGAAAAGACCAAAAGTCCATTCCAAGCTCAAGTAGAGGAAAAACCCTCTTTCTAGAAGGAGAGGTGTGGGAGGAATTGGTGGCTTTCTTTGGAGCCAATCTATAAAACACTACATATGGTCTAACTAAATAAAAATAGTTCTGTTTCCATGTACTTTCCAATGGCCTGAATGAAGAAATTTTCCCAGGGTTTATACCAATCCCTTATATAGTTTCTGTCATTGAAAACCCACAAACATTTCCAGAGTAGCTCTTGGTTAGTACTTATTGGTACACTTGGGTTAGTAAGACATGCTGGCACACCCAGTGGTGGAAATAGAAAGGAACTCTTAAGTAAAGAGCTGCTGCTGAGGCCATGGGAGGATCTGAAGAGAATTACCCTAGTTGCTGAAGTGGTTTCTGTTAAGAGTAGCTTTAAGATTTTCTGTGGTTTGGTGATTTTTAATCTCATGAGTGGGCCTGACCATTATCATTTTCTGAGGCCCCAGTGTGACACTTAGAACATAAGAGAAACATCTAAGACATGGATATAATTTTCAAGGCCAGAGAATGTAGCTGCAAAGTCTTTCCCTTAGACGTACCTTCTGTTAAGCATTAAGATAGGTAATAGGTGGGATGTGGCTTGTTTCCTCAAAGATCATGTGCCCTAAGTTTGGCTTCAGTTTGACAGCATTGAAGTCATGGAGTCTTTTAAGAGATAGAGCTTAGATCCAGGTGTTGAGGTCAATGAGTGTGCTACTCTTGCAAAGGATTAATGTAGGTCTGTACACCCCTGATTAGTTCCTGTAAGAGTGAGACCAAAAGCAACCTCTCCCTGGTTTCTTGCTTCCTGTGTCACTGTGTTATCCTTCCCTTTCACATATCACAAAGAAATCCACCATGTTGTGATATAGCCACCATTTCCCTTCCCATTGGCCAAACATATAGTGGGCCTCTCCATCTTCTACTTTCAGCCTTCAGAACCATGAATAAAACAAATCTGTTTTATTTTTAAAGCAATTAGAGTTTCTAGCTTCAGAATTTGTTATAAAGAAGAAAATACAAGGTTTATAGAAGGACTGCTGGTAAAAAAAGAGGTGACATGAGCCCTAACTAGGTCCGACTTACTACTTAGAGTCTTGGACAATGATTCAACACTGGATGACACTGGTGTGAAAATGCATCTTATATGAATAAGAAATCATGTAAATACACAGTCATGTTAAAAATTCAATTTCATGTTAGGGAAACATTCAATTCTATAGACGATACTCAGGTAATAGAGATTTGTCTTTGCCTAGAACCTGAGGTTTTGAGTCTTTCACAAATTTTTTGTAAGTCTCTACTTCTGTCTGTTTGTCTCTCTCCCTGAGAGGAAAAAGAAGGTGGGGCAAACTGCATGTGCTCAAAATTCCCATTTAGTCACTTGTACCCTAGGAAGAAAAATGATAGAAGAGAAGAGGCTTCGTCACCTCCTTATCTAATTTGCATTGTGCTACTTCTACTTAAAAAGGAACTCAGGCCCTCGAGGTCTCTCATCATTCTTAACAGGGGCACCGCTCCCTCACAATAGCTTCTTAAGAGTGTTTTTGAGGACAAAAGATACAAGGTTTATCGAGTAGACATTATTTTATTTGGTACACACTGAGTGTAAAAGATTTAAGGAAATCCCTCCTCTTCTTCCTGGGCCCTCCTTGTGTCAAAATTCTAAAGGAGCTTGAATATTTTTTCTAACTAAATGAGAAATACGCTATAATTAACTGTTAGATTTGAATCTTGATCCACGTTGATAATTCTTTCCTTTTTTTAAATTTTAGAAATGCAATATGTGTTTCAGAATATTTGTTTGTTTCTGGAAGACTATGGTTTTTCAACAACTTGCTTCTCACCCTCATCCTCAATTTAACTATATCTTGTTAAACTTACCAGTTTTCCGAAATCATTTATCTTTAGAGAGTCCAGTGTTTCTTGAGTGACTCCTGTTTACAGCTGCCTTCTCAAAGGATTTTCCACAATCATTTGAACCACAAGGATAATTCTGTCAGATCATTCTTAAAACTGAAAACCAATTCAACCATTCTAACTGTATGATTGTGAAGTTAAGTCCTGAAGTTATGATCGATTTTCAGTATGAAAAGAATTGAACTTCTTGTCTGTTATAGCTTCGAGCTTTGACTTGTATTAGAGTAAGAATTCCACAGACTGGTGAATAGCCCTCCATAAACAAAATAAGGAACTAGATGCCCTTTTCCCCAGATTTGTGTGGGAAAAAGTATAGTGTTAGCACTGAATAAGTTTAATGCCCAAACTCTGTAAATATCTTATGCCTTGAGCTCCGTAAACCCTAATCACACTGCACATCAATTTTGCAATCTCAGCTATTTATGGGGTTTGGGAAGAAAAATATTATTAACTCCAAACAGACCATTCTGGCTTCAAAATTCCCAATGACTCTTATATTTTCAGTATTTATTCCCCTCCAAAAAGAACTGTTTCTATGGAGTGCACACATATGAAAACATCTCTATCAATATCTCCCCACCCCCCCAAAAAAATCACATTTGAAACAAAAGAAGTCCATCATATAATTAGAACATAATCTAATTGTATATGAGAAGTATTCAAGGTCCATAATCAGGTAGAAAAGCACAATTATTATCAAATTATAATTTGTATTTAAATTTTAGTTCAACATTAAATCCTCAAAATAGCCTTAGTGGGCCAATTTCACCCAGTGTTATTCTGTATTTGTATAGAGTTGAAGCATAGAGAAATATGCAATAATAAATACCTGGTGGATTTTTATTGCAAATTATGTAATAACTACCGAAGCAGCTATGCTCCTCATGTCCTATGTAGCATGCCCTGCACTATGTGTCAAAAGATAATAGAATTTAAGAACTCTCATTTATTTCAGATTGGCATGACCCGGAAGTTGAAGACCAAACATGTAAATATGTGAGCTGGGATACAGGTAGGACAGATTCTCTTTCTGAAAGATGGTTTTTGCCTTGCCTTTTGATTCTCTTTTAACTTCTCTCAGAAACAGCTCATTTTTTCTCAATCATCCTGGATCCTCTAGGTTGCTATGTAAGTTGTCAATAATACAATGGCCACAACAGACCACTCCCTAAATTTCAGTGGCTTAGTCCAACTGAGGTTGATTCCTGGCTTTCATAAAGTCTTCTGTGGGTTGTGTAGGCTGGCCTCCATCTTGGTGACACTGTTTAGATTGTATGGCCTTCAAGGCTATCACAAAAAGGAAGCAGGACCACAGAAGAGAGAAGCTCTGTATTGAGCTAAGAGGACACTCCTTCCTTCTAACAATTCTCCCACCAGGACTAGGTGCAGGGCCCTAATGCAAACATGAGGATGGAAGGGGAGGAAAGCATATGGGATATTTGGCCACACTATCTGCTGTGGTTTGAGTGTGGTTGGTTTGTGCTTCAAGGCTTAGTAAGACTTTGTCTCCAAGGTGGTGTTCTGGGGGAATTGTGGAAACTCAGTAAGATGTGAAAAGTGGTGGGTAGAGGTAAAGTACCATAAAATGGACGTGTGTTTTATGTGTCCCTTTGACTATAAGAGGAGCAAGCCTAACATCTCCCATTCTCCTGGTTCCTTGCTGGAAACGTCACCTGTTTGCTCCTATGTTGTTCTCTCCTTTGCTCTCCATACCATGAGGTGACATAGTCAAGGTTTGGCTCACACCACAAAGCCTGCCCCACATTGTTTAGATTTCAGCTGCCAGACTTTGAGTAAACAAACCTTTTTTTTCCCCCTAAGTAGTTTGCATCAGTTATTTCTGTTATAGCAAAAAAAATCTAACTGAGTCGCCATGCCTGTGCTGCACTCTGACTATGGATTCTAACTTTGTGGTGTCCTAGAGATGTGGAGAAACAAGCATTCGATGTCTAGGCATTGGCTAAAGGCAGTGGGACTGGCTACTGGAGGAGAAGAGAGGAGGTGAGCAAGAAACAGATGGCAGAATGGCAGAAACATCATGCAAAATGAACAGATGTGCAAGTCCTCAACAGCCAAAAATAAGTGATTGCAGGTATGACTTTAAGGTTCAGTAAGGTAACACTCTTCGGCTTGCCTTCATTATTCCTGAAGCCCAGTCTTCACTGTGTGATGTTGTAATGCTGAAGGCTTTTTATAAGTCTCCTCTCTTTCACTCTGCACTTGTGTCTGAAATTGTCCCCGCCCCCCATTTGTCACTCTAAACTAATACAAGTAACAAGTGTTTCACTCTAACATGGCTCTCTCCAAGGGTCTGCCTTGGTGACTGGAAATCAGTAAGTTCAACTCATCAAAGCTGAGCATTTAAATCAATCCTTAACTAATTTCCTCCTTTGCCTTCTCAATAAGTCTTTTTCTAAATCTTATGTCTGTTCTTGGTTTATTTGGATTCTTTTTTAATGATGCATGTACTGTATTTGCTATTTTTCTTTACTGTTTCTTTCATCATCCTGGACCAGGCCTTCATCATCTTAGTTAGAAATGGCTCCAGAGACCTAGCAAGCTTGGCATCCTGCACACCATTGCCACATTAGTCTTCATTCAACGCTGCATTCATAAGTTATACTGGGGTTCAAAAATCTTCAGTGTTCCCTGGTTTCTTATGCGATCCACAGTCACATCCTGTGATTATTTTTGCTTTACCTTGGACAATGAGTATATTCATTTTTTACTATCTCCAAATGAGCACACTGTATATCACTTAAATTGTTTCTTCAATGCATTCATCTTTGTATATCAGCATTTAGCAGTAGGCCTAGCATCAACTGAGGCCTTAATGAATATATTTTGCTAAACAAAGCATAGACGTTGAACAGATACTTGACTCAAGAAGGAAAAGGCCTAGGGGATCTTGTCTCAGCAGCACATATACTAAAATTGGAAAATGCCTAGGCTTAGATACTGAGGAGGCTGATATCGTGCAATCAAGGCTTTCAATGTCAGTTTATGTTTGAACAATGGCAGTAGAAAATCAATATGATAAAGACCTATTGAAATTTGTTTAATTCATTGCTTTAAGATTGCTGGTGAATTTTCAATTGTCCCTAAAACAATGTACATGGAATTATTACATAAGTTATATATATAACACTTATATTATTATTAATTATTACATAAGATATGTATATATATGTATATATATATATATGTATGTATGTATGCATTTCTATCACAGAAATTTAACGTTTAAATGCTTAGTATCACCGGTATTATTTTTTTTTCACATAGTCATTCCTTTTTCCTCCTACAAAGTACTGTGACATATCCCATATATTTTGGAGCATATCAGGGAATATTTTATTTTTCACCCTTCTTGTACTGGATAGGTCCTCCTTTTTCCACCTTATCCTAGTTGCTACTTTGCCAACTCATTCTTTTTGCATTCATTGTCTTTAAAACAATTAAGTATACAGTTCGCTCCCGAACACTATCAATATCTGTACTTAGCTCTCTACTCCCTTAGATAAGTCAGGGAAGAGAGACAAAATACACAAATTGTGATCAATACGAAATATGTGTTTGATTACCATAAAAGTGTGTGAACTGGTGATTAGAAAAATCACAAGAATTTTGTATTACATGTTCAATACATTAATATCAGCAGAACAAATATAGTGAGGGTCCTTCCTAGGAGATAACTGTTTACCAAATGAACTGAGAACAATTTGAAGACATTTTCTTCAACTGTTGTTTTCTTTTCCACATCTCTGTTACCCATCATTGAAATACTGTTTTAAAGTATTAAATGGAAAATTCCAAAAATAAACAATGAATGATAGAATATCTTGTTATAGCAAGTTAGTTATTCTATTTCATTTTAACTTATTGTTAGTATCTGACTGTGCCTAATTACAAATTAAGCTCTACCATAGGTATGTATAAGAAAAAAACCGCAGAATGTAGACCGCTCTGTGTATCTGTGGGTTCAGTACTCTCTGTACCTCTTAAGACAAGGGGAAGGTACTTGTAATCAACTGGGGGAGCAGGATAGAGGTGGAGCATCTGCTACCATCATATTGAATACACAGCAAACACAATAATTTCAAAGGGAAATTTCCACACTCTGAAAGCCAGATCCCCAAGGCTGTAGACTCAGTACTTGGGGATGCATCTTAGCATTACTGCAGCTCACCTGTGAGTCTTCAGTAAGGTACTCATCTGTCTCTTATCTTCATCTAAAAATGAAAATAAAAACAGTTGGTGTCTCAACTGGTTATTTTAAGATTTTAACCAAACTGTAGATAAAAAGTACTCAGTACAAGACCTAACATATTATTAAAATTGGCTTTCATATCTCCTTATTTGCTGTTTTAATATTACAGAAGCATTGATGATAAGGCATATTTAGGTAACATGGTGACATTTGAAATTCAGTGAGTGTCCTTTGCAAATCAGGTCTCTTAAATAATAGCATTATGCGATATTCTCATTTTTGAGCTGATGATTTACATTTAGACTAGTCAATAAATGGACACAAAAGAGTTAGGAATATATAAAATGAGAAACGTTACTAATGTCAAGCAGAATCGCCCTAAAGAATGTTCCTCATTTGGGGGAAAAAAAAGAAGAAGAAGAAAGAAAGAAAGAACTCTGTGATGAAGTAAATGTGAAAATTCTATAGATTTTTCTTCCTCTCTTAGAAGTTCCAAGTACTTTTTAGCCTGTTAACACCTCTGATAAATCTCCACAGGAAAGGCATATTTCTAAAAGTCTTAACATAGGCTTTCTCTTAAATTATTTCATCATGGTAATCTTTGGGGGCAGTGATGCTCATTTTATGCTCAGATAAATCCCAAGTGCTAGCACACTGTGGGTGCTCAGGAAACATAGTCAATGTGTTTAAGAGAAATACATCTAGACAGTGCTTGGAAAATAGAGGCATTGTGTTCGAACTGACTTGAGTTTTCTCTAGAAATTTACACTTTATCCATTAGTGAAATTTCTCAACAAGCCCCAAATGTTGAAAGGAACATAGTCAAAGTCAAGAGTGAATCTTTTCTTGGATGCATAGAAGGACAAGGGATCCATCTGTCTTTGGTAGATAGGGGGCAGTTTCCAAAAGACCAAAGCCTGTAAGAGAAATTCCAAGTCTTTTACAATTTGCTGGCCAGGGACGAGTGGAATCTCAAGTGATGAGGAATGAAAATAGAAGAACAAAGGCAGCCAACTAACCAATTCATTTTCTCCTTGCCATGGAGACTGCATCCAGAGCTTCCAGAAAGCCCTGTGCCAGATGGTACCATGAGGGAGAAGAATCCCTCCAAAGATGATAAATAAATGTCACCAGGAAAGACTGCGGAGCCGCTGCAGCGGACGTTTGTTTATGCACAATCAGGATCCCAACAGCAACAGCAAAATCCTTGCTTGTAAAATTACCTTGGCTGCTCCGCTATGTAACATGTGAAAAGGAAACAAGTCATTTTCCTGATACATGAGCTCACCGCTTATCTGAAATCAGTTACATACTGCATAAAACCCTCTTTTACCCCCTGCCTGGTGACTCCCATTAGTACACAATGTAATTTCACAGCTAGCGGTTGGGGAAGTTTCTGGAAGCATTTTAGGCTGAAATAGTGAAGTAGGGGGTGGCATGGGTCTGGTTAATTTCAGAATATTGAAGTGTTGGAATTACAAAGTGATGACAGGATTCATCAGAAGGATTTATTTCTTTGGGCCCGTGGCCTAATGAATTGGAAAATATTTTCCTATGTCTTCTCCTCCAGCTCTAAATTAAAGTGACACGTTTTATTAAAAAAGTGTCATTTTTACATATGAATGTATGAATTATGGTATGGGACATATGACAATAATGTCATCTGGGTGAAACATTCTAGTGATCTCTTGTGTTGATTTTCATTTCACTTGGAAGTGAGGACATGGAATGAAAAAGTATCTATGGAAAGCTTTATTATGTGTGTATGTTATCCAAATACACTGTGTAAATGTGGAGGGATTTTATGTGACGGTTCATATATACATCTGCCTGGGCAGTGTATTTGAGGATGTGACTGCCTGAACTTGCACTGTTTTGTAGGGCAAAGAGAGTAGAGGAGTAAAATACATCTGGCCCATTTACAGTTTAAACTGAGACCAATAAAATTACCCAAAATGACATAGCTAATGGAAAGTGCTGGACAACTGACTAAAGAGACCCGAATGAGCTCTGATTTTGTGTGAGCCTAACCAAAGGAGCATCAGTTCTCAAATACATTAAAACATTCAATGATGGGTCACTAGGTAAGAATCACATTGCTACACTGTACATACATAGTGGTGATAACGATATTTTGTTAAGAACGTGAATTTCACTTGTAAGCTAAACTAGAATTATTGAAGTAAAGGAGAATTACCTGAAGATAGAAAACTAATTTTCTCAGGGTTACAAAAGAAAAATCACAACTTGGAAAGTAAGTCAATAGAAGAGGCAAGCCCCAATGAAGAGAAATACTGAATTATATCTCTTTTCACATGTACCCTATATGTTAGCTATATTTGAGTTAACTCTGTACTTGCACCCATATCTCTGGTATATATCATTTATGTGTGTCAACATTGCTAGATTTTATGGTTTTTGCAACGGACAAGCACTGAGGAAACTTGACAGATATCAAAAATGTTACCATTACAAAAAAGACTATTGAATTATCCTTAATGAACTAAAGAGAATGAATGATTAAATTTCATTGATACCAGTGATAAATAAGTAGAAGTATCAAGTTATTGGTGACTGCATAAACAATAGGGTCTAAACAAGTTTAATAGATTCCAAACATTCAGTTAGCCATCAAATACCAGATGGCCCAGAATTTTGAATTAACTAGAATTCCATTCTTGGACCTATCATCCCCAAACATCAAAAAAACATTTTAAAGGTGACCTCATTTATTATGTCAACTATTTACTACTGTCTTAGTTCATTTAGATTTCTATAACAGAAACATAAATTGAGTAGTTGATAAGTAGCAAGTTAATTTCTCACAGTTATGGAGGCTAGGAAGTTTATGATCAAGTATTAGAGGATTTGGTGTCTGGCATGGGCACCTGGTTGATGGGTGGCATCTCCTTGCTATATCTCCACATGACAGAATTGGCAAAAAACATCTCTGTAGACTCTTTTATGAGGATACACTTCTCATTCATAAAGAACATCTCCTTATAAAAGAGAACTGTGAATGACTGACATAAGTCTTAGCTTCCAGAAGTCGCACTTCCTAAAACCACACCCTTAAGGATTTGAATGTCATGCTATGAATTTCAGGATTTGGGGGAGGGATTGTTCAGACCATAGCAACGCACATCACTGGTCTTGTAAGTCTCCACCTGTGACTTCTAGCTATGCACGGATACTCTGTGTACTGCATAAGTCTAGTGGACATGGTCCTTCATAAATCAAACTCAGCTAATCGTCTGAAACTCCATATGCCCAATAGAACACTCTCCATTTTGCCTATCATGGCTCTTCTCAAATCTACATTTAGGGGAATATTTGAGTAGTTAAGAGCATTGGTATCTTTAAACTGTCAAATTTATGATCCATTGCTCCCTACTACCAGTACCTCCTTAAGACTTGTAAATCTACCTCCAAAAATTATAAAAGATAAATTTACTTCTCTCTTTCTTCTGCCAGTGCCAGTGCCTTCTTCAGCAACACTATCTTTTGTCAAGAATACTTCAATAGCCTCTTTTTCTTCTTATTATCCTTGCAACTATGTTAATCTCTACTCTAACTTCCTTCAACTGTTATCTTTTCAAACCCCAGAAGTCTCATCTTGTCACATTCTTCCTTCAAAACCTTGGGTGGAAATCTGTTACAAGTTACTGGTGATGGGCCTACCACCTTCCTTTCCAGGACTCCCACTTTCCTGTAGCTCCAGAACACTTTGTGTCTGATCCATTCCAACACTCTTGGTTTTGTGAATGTAGGGACTTTTCACATGCAGATTTCTCTGCTTGGAATGAGACCTTTTTTCCTTTTTTCAGTTCTCTAACTGAGGAGTTTCTTTCCCACTCTCTTCAAATGCACACCTCTCATGGTGACCTGCTGCGGCTCCTCTACAGGTTCCTCTCTCCTGGTCCTTCCTAGTGCACCCAGGTACCTTAGTTAGATTGTTACATTGCAAAAACTTCAGGCCAGATGCATACTCAGTCGGGGTGAGGAAGGCACCACCGACAGATCTCAGAGGGGTCGGCACTCAGGAATTGTTTGATTGATTTCTACTGAGTGGAGAAACGATCGGATGGATGACATCTCAGTTCCTTGTGATGTCTAAAATGATAAAAGAGGTGAGAGAGGATATGGTGTGTAGTGAATATCACTATTTTTCAAGTTAAGGAACAATCCTAGCCAAGTTACCATCCAGCATGTGTCTTGTGTTCTAATGGATAAATCAGTTCCACTAAGACACCAAGTCATCACCTTCTGAGTTATTAATAAAATATATCATTACTCTGGCCTCTAGTTGAAAGTCCCATGACATGATTTTAAATTCACAGCATATAATTTCCGAGAACCAGTCTAAATTTAATGAACAAATTGGATTTAATACACCAGATTTTGAAGTCTGTTGGGATTCCAAAACATTTTTAAAATTTGTAATGTGTTTGGAGTGTTTCTTATTGTTGAAATATATGTATTTAATAAGATAAAAGCT
>PVIR01004643.1:14802-43167 GCA_004026965.1 Petromus typicus
ACTGGGTGTGGAGACTCACGCCCAGCAGCAACCAGTACCACATACCACAGTGCCGGGCGTGGTGGCTCACGCCTGTAATCCCAGCACTCGGGAGGCAGAGGCAGGAGGATTGTGATGTGAGTTTGAGGCTGAGCTCAGGGCCAGCCTGAACCACAAAGCGAGACCCTGTCTCCAAAAACCTAAAAGAAAAAAAAAAAAAAGATAAAAGCTGGTATGAATTTGTTCTCTAAAAGGAATTACAAAAATGTTTAGAAAAAAGTTATAAAACTACTTGCCTCATGTTTTTAAACTTAGTTTCATTAGCTATGAGAAGTAACTTCTTTGCTTTTCTTCTTTTTTTATTTTCTTTTCTTTTTAGTGCAGTATCTGGGATTGAACTCAGGTCCTTCTGTTTCCAAGAGAGAAGTGATTTCTTAACAGTGGCATATTTAAAAACAAAATAGGTAAAAACCGATATACTAATGAAATGAAAGGAATCACAAAACTTTTATCAGTTATTGTAATCAGTACACTAGTTAATTAAAAACATCGTAGTGTCCATTGTCTTATTCTGAATATGTTGGAGGAAGAAAGCATGGAAAAGAGCTCCAGAATGAAATAGTTCTTGCTCCATTTAGAAAATCATCAACATTCCAAAGGATGGAGTCGATGGGTAGTTCAGAAATATGGAGTTGGATCTTCCCTGGGGTTGACCTTTTGTGACTTGAATGCCATCTCCAAGTGCCTCTTTGGTGTTACAGCCAATGAGAAATTTCTCGAGACCACCTTACTTCAATTATAGTTGTCTGGTTATGCCATATCCTTAGCCATTTAATGGATAACAGCATGAGCAGTCTAGAGGTCATGTATATTGGGCTGAAAATAATTTTATTATTTCACTTTAAGTTGACACAGTTAATAGTACTTTTTCATGTCATTCCATGTTCATCTTTTTTCTCTCTTAGAAGTGATTATACTATCTTCTTTAAAAATTTTTTTCTTTTCTTTCTTTTTTTTTTTTTTTACTAAATCATGTTTCTTAATCAAAAAAGAGACTTTTATGGGCTTTAGCTACTTTTCATGCTTATGTTCAGCCTTAGTTTAATGGTTCGGTCTAAGTCCTCTTAACTGCAGATCTGTTTGCATATCCTAATGATTTCCTTTCTAAAGCATCTTCTCTGAGAATTCTTGTTCTTTGTATCTACTCCTTTTTACCTTCAAAATTCTAGGTCTGGAACCAGTCCAACAACTGTAAAAGTTCTTGAGGATTAGTGTATACTGAATTTCTCATTTTTTTTTAATCCTTGACTTTATTAACATTATCTCTCAAGATCTCTTTGTTACTAACACCACCTGAAATTGTTTACCTGTTCTCTCTCCTCATCTCTGCTATTTTTTACACAAAAATAATACCCACTCTTCTATCTCCTCCCCCTGAAAACTCCAGCAAAATCATTATTGTTTAATAACTTGAAAAGTGAGAGTTTTTCAGGTTCCTACCTAGAAGTTACTCTTCCAAGAATACAGCGCATACATTATCCATGTTGATTCTGTTTTCTGTAGCTGAAAAAAAAAGTGTTCATTGTCTAAAAGACAGGGTTTGATAAATTGATTTACATGTTGATTTAAAACAGATAAAGATTTCATGGTAACTTCTTACACAGATTTTACTACAAACATTAAAAAAAAAAGCAAAATACAAAAAGCATCCCAATCACATTTTTTGAGACTTTACCATATACGAGATTAACTTGGAGGCATTTTACCTGGCATTGTAATGCTAGATATATCTGTCTGTATCTAAATCTAGCTATATATATATATGAAAAGCATATATAAGCATGAAAAGTAGCTAAAGTTCATATATATATAATATATATATAAATAATATATATAATATATATATTTATATTTATATTATTTATATATATATTATATATATATTAGCTAGTTTGGACTTCTATAGAAAAAACACCATAGACTCAATGGTTTAAATAACAAATATGTATTTCTCACAGTTGTGGTAGCAAGTTGGATGTCTGGTGCAAAACCTTTATCTGGTTTAGAGAAGGCAGAGGGACAGAGAGAGAGAGAGGGAGAGAGAAAGAGAGAGAGATAGAGAGACAGGGACAGAGACACAGAGACAGAGAGAGACACCCAGATAGAGACTATTTCCTTCTTTATAAGGATATAAATTATATTCATGGGGGCTTAGTCCTCAAAATCTAATTTCTTCCCAGGTCTCACCTCCAAATACTATCATTTTGGGAATTTTGCTACAGCATACTAATTGTGAAGTTACATAAGCTTTCTGATAATATACGGCCATTATTTTTCCTATTGTGGAGCTATTAAATTTAGGCAGAGTTTTTCCATAAGTTGAGTAAGTAAGTATATCTATGAGGAGCTGAGATTTCAGTATCATAATAATCTAAAATATGTTCTGGGATATTCCACTACTTTTGGAAGCTCTCAAGAAAGAAGGGGTCTTAGCTACCTACAGACCGCACTTTGGTGGAAATTTTGCATGTTATCTTGTACATATTACTTCTCTACAATCTACAAAAAAGTTCTAAGAAACTGAACTACAATGAATCTTGCAGGAGAAATACTTGGATTTTTCTACAAATTTTCAAAATCAATTTTTTTTTATGGATCACCTGCTGCTACTGATGGCACAGGTGTTCTACAGTCAAGCAAAGCCTTTTAGAGATAGGGCTGAGTAGCCATGCTTGCAAGAGGGGAAGTGGCTGGGGGCCTGGGGGAATCACCCACAGTATCTGCTGTGCCATACAGATCACCTTATCAAGCCAGATGTGACATGTATTCCTCTTGCCCCTCCACTGACTGAAGAATGACCCTTGATGAGGCTTCTGATTCAATCATAAACCACTGATGTGGCTTCACTTGCTTATGTGAAGAAATGAGCACAGTAGAATCCAATCCACAGGTGGCTTTATCTTTTCCTCATGCTGCTTTCAACTCCCCCTTGTGAACGTCCAGCATAGTAAGAAAAAAACTGCTGATTTGAAGGTTCATGAAATCTAGTGCAAGCTAATTTTTTATAAATTGTGTATATTGATCTTATATTCAAATTTTAAACCCTTTCTCCAAAATGCTAACCTGATTTGAGATTTTCTTTATCAGCAATAGGGAGGAAAAATGTAATTATTCTTTCTTCTTTCCTAACATCACGTGTATTTTATTGACTCCTTTCTGGTTCTTGTGAGGTAGAAGCTGAGCAATTATAGCAAAAGAAGCAAAGGGCTTTATTCTTACCCAAAACTACTCTAATTCCCCCTGCATCATGTAGGTGGCATTGTCTTTCATAGGGGTGCATTCATAGGTTCCACTGAGGAAACATCCTCTGTCTCACCCCACTGAGAGACTCAACTGTCAGTAACTGCCAATTTCATGCTCTTTTAAACATCTTTATTTTTATTTCTGCTGTTAGTCCAGAAATCCTCTTGAAGGTTTTTCAAGATGGCGTGATCCTCCCTCCACTCCATTGATGTATCTTTATTAACCATGCTCTGAAGGACCAGCAGCCTCTGGGGATCACCACTGCTCTTCTAAACTGCTCCATCCACCACTGACTCAGGCATGTGTACAAGAGAGGAGGAATCCAGTCTCTCTTCCCATAGTCCCCTAATTCCTGGAGCTCAACTCATGTCTCTCAATGCCACACCAGAGCCAGAGACCTGTGGATGGCTGCATATGCCAAACATTCTGGGGATCGGAGATTTAAATCCTCTTCCCTCTCATAGTCCACCTTCATGGTGGAGAGTGTACCTGCAGCACTGTAGTGAGGGACATGAGTTGGGCCCTACTTGGATTAGAAGATGGGGAAGCCTGGGGAGAAGAAAAATGTCACAGCACTCTGATTATCTGGACTCACTTCAAAGAAATGACTTAGAGAAGTCCTTCCTCTCCACCCAAACTTTATTGTTCTCTTTTGATAGACTATCTGGGCGATATGGGATGGCTTAGACACTGCTTAGCAAGTCCTCTGAGGGAGTATCTAATCTGGTGCTTCCTTTTGGAATGCAATGGTGCTTAAAAAGCCATTGGGCTAAGCTTGAAGCTTTAGTTAACATTCTTAGACAAGAGGAAACCTTCTGTTCCACAACCTGTTACAGACACTAGAACCAGACACTACTTGAGTATGTGCACCACTATTTTGCACACCATTGGCCTCACTAGTGGACTGAAATAGGACCAAATAACACTTAAGGAGAACTAGTGCATGCTGTCACAGAAATCCTATTCTCTGTTTCTCTAAAAGGCTCGGAATAGCTCTGGAAGAAGATGACCTGTGGTTTTAGGGAGGAAAGAAGCAATTTTGAGCCAGTAAACTTAAAAGCCACTGGCAGAAATTCTCTAGCTGATGGCCAGCTAAGAACCTCCTCCACTTTCTCTGGGATGGTAAGTGTTCATTGTTGCCATAAAAATATCAATGATATGCAGGTGCCAGGAAAATCCTAGACAATGCTAATGTTATATCAAGAATAACAATAAAAATTATAATTGATCTGTCACCAAATGAGAGAAATAAAGTTGCAAGAGATTTTTTTTTATCTTAAGAATTCCAACACTGTAGAGTTTCCCAGGAAAATGGGGCCAATACTTCAGTCTGAGGTCAAGGTCACACCTGTGTTTGCAAATATGTTATTGGAACCTGGCATTAAGACTGGGCACAGACAATTTGCTCAATAATGACATCAGTCGACATCTTTCTTGCTATGGTTTAAGAAGAACTATGTTAGGAAAAGTGGAGGGTCACACCTGAGATCTTTTATGAATCAAACAATTACCTATATACAGTATAACTCTTCCTTTCATTTTATTACTCTATTCGAATGAAAACTCAACTATTGAGGCCAGGCATGTTGAAAGGATTTGGGGAAATAAGAGGGAAAAACAAACCTCTGCCTCAAATACCTTACCTTTTACAGAAGAGAGTTATAACTGCAAAAATATAACTATTATGAAGGAAGTACGTTGAGAACAGCTAGGAGGGTAAAGAAACGTAACCCTGCTTTGGAGGAAGTACCATTTGAACTGAAATATAAACAGTGACCCAGATTTTACAGGCTATAAATTGAGGGAGAGGCAGCCAATGTATAAGCTAGAGAAAGTCTACAGTTTTCGTTACTGGGGGAGCATCCTGATGGTAAAAGACCACAGAGAAAGTTTCTAGATGGATATTAATGGGAGCTCCTGTCACTCACTTTTTTTGAGGAAAAATGTTGCACATATTTTGTTGGAAGTCGACCACTGCTAACTGACAACGTAGAATGCAAAGGAAGAAATAGTTTATATCATCAGTGTTTAGAAAGAAACACTGTTATTCCTAGCCTAGACCTCCCGATCACGTTTTTCTATTTAGTTCTTGGCTCAGAAACCACAGTGTGAATGAAATTCAGTGGAGGAACCACAGCCCAGGGACCAACTCCACCACAAGAACTGATTAAAGTTCCCCGGCCACCACCCTACCCGAGACCTAACATTATAACAAAGAGCAGGATGGACACTACATTTCAGACAAGAGAAAAAAAAGTCTCTAAGTGTCTGGGTTTTAAGCATGATTCCAGCCCTTTGAAGTTAGAGTTACGTTTAGCCTTTAAGGCTTGGCCAACTTTTGGGTCCAACAACCAAAATAATGATAATAATGAAAAAAATTCACTTGAAAAAGTTTAACAGACCAAAAGACCAAATAGGCTTTTTGGATACAGATTTTGGCTTGCAAAATAGAATTTGGATGAATTACTTTTAAATTAATTAAAAACACACAGAATATAATTATTTTATTTCTATCAAACTACTCATACACCAAAAAAAAAAAAAAAAAAATTCAAAGGGAATTCTGTTTAGTGTTTGATTTTGCCAAGACCCAAGTATTTACTTAAGAGTGTCATGAGACACATTCTCTGAATGAAATCCATGGACAGCCATTTCATAGCGTAGTGAGTGGGTGGTAAGTACGTGGTCTCCTCCACTCTGAAGAGAATCTAGATCCTTTGCTTCCCTCCTTCAGATGCAAACCATTCCTCCACGACTGAGGACTTCCAGGAGCACCAGGTGAGCGACCTAGAGCATTAACCCCTCCGTTCAGCAAAACGCTACCCCCACAAGATAGTGGATGTTACATTAAAGAGCAAAAACTCTTGATCAGTTCCAAGCCCTCAGTAAGTAAAAATGGTCCTTGAGGCTGAAAGCTATTATTTTTTTATATGGTTTAATAAAATTTGGTTTATTTTTTAAAACCTTAATAGTGGCCTATGAAAACTAAAGCAGAAAATTATATCATACTAACTGATCGGGCTTTTCTCCATTTGTCACTTAGCACTCAGGATTTTGATCACCCTCTTGTCATTTACTTTCCTCACATATATTGTGAAATTGTGGCATTTTGTAATGTTCTAAACAGTGTATCTAACATCTTGAAAGACTGTATAAAAATACAATCGTAAAAGGACATAAATTTCTGGTGATAATGAAGAAAACAACCTAAAAAGATTGTGAAAAATGTGACTAAATTTTATTGCTTTGCCTTGGAATTTTTATTTTCTTACTTCTGCTTATAGCTAGAAACCAGAGATATGAATGATCTCAAAGACTTTCTAGTTTCTTATGGTATGGTAACAGCCTCACCAAAATTGGGAGGTAAGATATCCAACTGTTCAAAGCGAAGAATCCAGAATCAAACAAAAATCATGTCATGGTATAGATGTAGAATGTCCTTCTTAAGTCTGACATATTCAGAAGTGGGGCTTCTGGAAAGTATTAGAACACAAAGGTGTTATCCTTAACAGAGAATTAACCTGCTGGTGCTCTTATGGAGGAATGTGCTAGTAGGAGGTGGGACCTAGTCAGAGGTGGGTCACTAGGGATGTGACCGGAGACGTTATGTCCTTGTCCGTGCTTTCTCCCTTCTCATTCTGCTTCTTGGAGGGCATGAGATAAGCAGCGCCCTTCCACCATTCCCTTCTATAATGTTTTCTGCCTTGAAGCTAGATGACCATGGACTGGATTCTCTGAAAATTGTAGTCAAAATAAACCTCCCTTCTTTTAAGTTGCAGGTGTTGAGTATTGTATCCTAGTAAGACGGAAAGTGACAAATATAAATAGATTTGGATGTAGGCCCCTATTAGCTCCTGGCTGAGCTCCACTGAAACCCATTTTCTCACCTACCATTTGAAAAAGGACAAAGAAATCACTAAGAAACAGAGGAGTACTTATGGACGAGCTTCCCAGGCATGAAGGTGCAAACAGAGAGCTTCCAGGGAAAACAGGAGTTATGCAAAAACCACAAGCCCTGTCCATTCTCTATACAGGTAGGGACAAAAGAGTGAGAGAAATATTCCTCCCACTTTCTCTTCTCACATCCGGGCTCTGGCTGGTGCTTTGCATTTATTAATCCAACTGGAAGACAGACAGTAAAAGCAATTAAGGTGGTGTCTTCTATTGAGACCAGTTGGCCAAAGTCCAGATCAAGGCAGGAAAAGTGGAGGACAAAAGAAAAGGAGAAAAACTGAGAAAAGCTCAGCACAAAGTGATAAAATCATGTTCTGAGGATGACCATGGATGCTGGGATTAGAACTTAGTTAGACTTCAAGATTCTTATTTCATTTAACCTTCGTACCATGTAGACTGCATATTATTTTCATAGACACATACATACAATTGTTCCACTTTCCATAAAAACTGAATCTGTTTAAATATGAAGAAAAAAGGAGTTCGTGTGAAAAATGTCCCAGCCAGTTTCATCATAGTTTCTCCCCAAGAGAGAAATGGTCATTATTAGTGATGGCATTAGAGACAGACCTTGGCTCCATAAGAATAACTTTGATTTCTCAGCAGACACTTCAGGAAAATAAACACAAGCAAACCTTGGATTAGAAGAAGCAATGAAGATGGCACATTTCATATGAATGCCTCCTTGCCATTCCCAGGAACTCTTGACCCGCTGTCACTAAGTGGTGACATTTTGTTTCCCTTCTCATCTCTTCCTATTCCTTCTCCTCGAATGGAAACTGCCTGAATCCAACTCTTTCAGTGCTCACATTTCCACAGTTCAGGCACCGTTTTGGAATGTGCACCTGCTCTCCGACACTGATATTTTCGAAAGAAACAATAATTTAGACAACATTTCAGTCTCAAATTCACAAATTTTAGGAGGCTTCTACACATGTCCTGAGTGTGTGTTTCAGATTAAAAAGTAATAACAGATTTTATTGTCAGAGCAATTTAAGTTTACAGAAAAATTAAGCAGAAAATACAGAAGGTTCCCATATTCCCCCTTTGCTCTTATGTATTAACAGTGTTCTTTGTAGAAGTTTAAAATTTAATGAAGTCCAATTTAGGATCTTTTTCTATCATGCAGTATACTTTTAATGTTGTACATAAAATTCAGTACTGAACCTCAGGTCACCTAGATTATATCCTATGTTATCTCCTAGCAATTTTACAGTCTTGCACTTTACATTTATGTTTTATTATTTTTATTATGCATTTTGAGTTAACTTTCAGAAAGATAGGAGTCCTACACCTATGTTGATTATTTTCAATATGTGTCTTTCCAACTACTCCAGGGCCAATTGTTGAAAATATTGTCCTTTGAGTTTCTTTGCTCTTTTGTGAAAGATCAGTGCCTCTATTAAAATGAATCTATTTCCAGTTATTTATTTTTCTCTACTGACCCTTTTTGCCTATTATTTCAACTTCATCTGTCTTGAGTATTGTGTATTTGTAGTATGTCTTGAAGTTGTGTAGAGTCAATCTTATTTTATTTTTCTTTGATACCATATTTTTTTCTGGGGTTTTGGCACCTGAGAAAAAGCTTTTGAGTCAATTTCTCAATAGCAACAAAATAACTTACTAAGACTTTGAGCAGGATCTAGAAATTGAATCTAGAAATCAAGTTTGGAAGAATGAATCCTTAAAAATATTCAATCTGCCTTCCATGAATGTAGAATATCTCTCAATTTGTTAATCTTCATTGTTGTCTTTTTTTAACTATAGTTTTTTAGATTTTATCACGTAACTCCTGTGCATATTTTTAAAATGTGTTGCTTCTTTTGAAGAGCAGCATTATTATAAATGATTTGTTTTCAGTTTAAAATCATATTTGCTGATATATTAAATCATTTGACTTTTATATTAATCCTCTCTCTTGGAATTTGGCTTTTTAGTTCCAGAAGATTTTTGTTAATGATTTTTAAAAATTTTCTATGTAAGTGGCCGTGTCTGCGAATAGTTTTGTTTCTTCTCTCTCAAGCTAAACATATTTTATTTGCTTTTCTTGTCTGACTGGATTAGCCAAGACCTTTAGCATAATGTGGATTAATAATAGGAAGAAGGAATATCATCAATCCATGTGGGAAAGCAAATAGTTTTTATATTTTAACCAATGAAAATCATATTAGCTGTAGCTGTTTAATTTTCGCAAATGTTCTTTATCAAATTGAGGATGTTTCCTTCTACTCTTAGTTTACTAAGTGTTATCATAAATGAGCGTTAGATTTTGTTCAATGCTTTCCCTGCATCTATTGATATTTTTATGTGATTGTTCTATTTTATTCAGTTTATGACATCCATTATATGTACTGATTTGTAACACTGAAACAACCCTATTTAGCTGGAATAAATCTCACCGGTGTTAATTGTTCTTGCTCTGAAATGTCTTTTGAAGGGAACAAAGGAGGAAAAACTAGGCTGCGGATGTAGCTCAGTGGTGCCATGCCTTCCTGGTAAATGTAGGGTCCTGAGTCTGATTTCCTATTTGCTCCCCATAAAGAATGTGAAATGTTCTTTGTCTGAAATTAATATATGTACCCCATCTTTATTTTAATTAGCATTAGCAGGGTGGTGTCTTTATCTCATTATGTTTAGTGGATATGGGTCTTTCACAGATTCTTACTTCAAATATTGTATTTAGATAACTTGTGTAGAGCAGTTATATAATTGAATTAATAGCCACAATATTTTCTAGTGAGATATAGTGAATTCTTTCTTGCCTTTTTTCTGTTTCTTCTCTTTCATCTTCCACATATTTTCTGTTATCTCTTTTTTTAAAGGTTTTTTGAGACAGGGTCTTGCTTTGTGGTTCAGGCTGGCCCTGAGCTCAGCCTCCAACTCACATCGCAGCAATCCTCCTGCCTCTGCCTCTTGAGTGCTGGGATTACAGGTGTGAGCCACCATGCCCGGCACTGTGGTATGTGGTACTGATTGCTGCTGGGGTGAGTCTCCACACCCAGTATTGTTATGTGGTTACTGGGGATCAAACCCGGGTCCTTGCACTTGCAAGACAGGTGCCAGAAGCACTGAGCTATATCCCTGGCCCTGTTATCTCTTATTTTTAAGAATTTTATATGACTCACTTTCCATTTTTGCACATGAGTTTTAACCTTTTTTGGTGGTTGTTTTAGAATTCACAGTGTGCATTTACAAGTACTCCAGGATCATTTGCACATATCTGATTCATCAGTACTGTGAAGCCCTTCTAATAGAACAATCAAAGTTTCTCCCATCCACCCCTTTTAACATTCCTGTCTTTTTGTTTAGCCCTAAGATGTAATATGTTAGTGTTACTAATATTTTGAATAAATGGATATCTTTTCCAGCAGATCTGACGTGTGTGACTTCTGAGTCTCCTCAAGTTGAAATGACCCTGATAGTTAAGGCAGGCTCAATTCTGGACATGGAGGCAGCCAGGACCACATGAGTGAGACTCTGAAGGAGGAGGTTGTGCAGAACTGTTTCAGAAAGTGACACAAATGGCATCAGTGTGTTGGAAGCCAAAGGTGGCATTTTGAGGTAGACTAATTGCAATGTGTCTTTGGCTATAATAGATTTTAAAAAATTTAAATATGTACTATGTATTTTGATCCTATGTTGCACTACAGAATTGCTATTTCTCTCCTCTCCCTTCCAAAACATGAAGTATTTTTTCTCTGATTTTTATTCATTTGGGCTGCTGGAAGGGAATCTTCTAAGAGTGGCAGAATTCCTCTAAGAACACCTCATTTGAGAATCCTTAGATTTGGTCCATATTAAGCTCCTAGGAAATTGTGATGATTTAGATTTTCTTATTTGTGTACAGATCCTGTGATATCTTGTGAGGTGTGAATCATGCCCATGTTGGGTACAGTGTGTGGCCGTACAACCTCTAGTGTGTGATGGTTCTAAGACTTGTTGATTCCTCATTTGCTCACCTTTTCCTGTTGTTGTTACTGTGACTGTAAAAGTGATGACTTCTGACTTATAAAGTGGGCAGGAAACCTGACGTCCTCTATGCTTTTCATATTCTAATTTTTGCTTTTACAAAACTAGTTTTGGAAGTGATAACATCTTCCTCTCTTTCTACCAAAAATAATTCCTTTTTTTTTTTTTTTTTTAATCTTTATTGGTACAGGGGCCGGAGAGTTAGCTCAGTGGTTCTGGCGCCTGTCTTGCAAGCACAAGGGCCGGGTTTGATTCCCCGGTAACCACATAACAATACTGGGTGTGGAGACCCACACCCAGCAGCAACCAGTACCACATACCACAGTGCCGGGCATGGTGGCTCACGCCTGTAATCCCAGCACACGGAAGGCAGAGGCAGGAGGATTGTGATGTGAGTTGGAGGCTGAGCTCAGGGCCAGCCTGAACCACAAAGCGAGACCCTGTCTCCGAAAACCTAAAAAAAAAAAAAAAAATCTTTATTGGTATATTAAATATACACATCATGATTGCACTCCATAATGGGGATTTGTACCAGTATAAGACACAACTTAATTCTCATTTTTTCCCATAGCCCTACCCACCCTACCACTCCCCCATATACATAAAATTTGTTTCCTTACTTTTTTGCAAAAATAATTCTTGTCTTGAAAGTGGCCTACTTGTCCATC
This sequence comes from Petromus typicus, assembly GCA_004026965.1. NCBI lineage: Eukaryota > Metazoa > Chordata > Mammalia > Rodentia > Petromuridae > Petromus > Petromus typicus. Next base: position 26,676 of record PVIR01004643.1, read on the forward strand.
GATAGATGAATGGATAAAGGAAATGTGTCATTTGTGAAGATGGAGTACTTCTGTGCCATAAAGAAGGAGAAACTTGAGGCCTTTATAGGAAACTGAATGAACCTTGAGTCCCCAGCATTCAGTGAAATACATCTGACACACAGTTTAAATATAACATAGTTTGTATTGTATGAGAAATTCAAAATATAAATAAAGAACAAAATTTAAAATAGATAATAGGAAATAGAGAGTTGTATCTTTTACAGAAGGGAAAGGCACAAGAAACGAGTGGGGAGGATAGGAGGTAAAGAGAATAAGAAAAGAATTAAGATATGTTGCTTACAAATACCAAATCCTCAAAGGAATAAAACCATTACATGCTGCAAATATGTACTAATAAAAAGTAAAAAAAAAAAAAAAAAGTAGAACCAAGATTGCTTTTAGGGGTTTAAAATTCAGAATACATATAAGTACAGTACACCTACAATGTTACTAGTATGGGTTAATTGACCATCTTATATTATGCAAATTACCTAAAATTACTAATATTATATATTTGAGAATGAATTTTTTGAACATCAGGATGAGCAACTCATAAAAAAATACATGTAGTACAGCTTATACTATTTGAATCATTGCTTTTAAGTAGGCAGTATCTTCAATTGTTTAAACAAATCAGAATTCAGCTGTTGGGTGAGTTTTTGACAAACAGTTTTTCTCAGATCCATAGATTAGTTCATTCAAATAGTTTATTACTGCAAACAATCTTTCTCATTAGTATTCTATTGAATGGACAAATATTTTATATTTGAATGCAGTAGAATCTTTACAGTTTTAGTAAAAGTATTGGCTATCAATTTCTTGCCTCTGTACCATAAAAGAAATTTCAAGATTTGTATCTCCATATAAATAGCAAAGTTGGCATCTAATTGCAGATTAAGTGACTTTAAGATTTGAACAATTAAATGGAATAATTTCTTAAATGCTTTATTGAAATGCTAACATAAGATCGTTCTTTAAAATTATCTAATGAACTATCATAGCAATTGATAAGTATTATCTATTTAAACATAACAAAAAGATCATATTTTAAATTTTATATTTATACATCTTTTTTCTTTTTAAATATATAGTTCTGTGCTGGGAATTTAGCTCAGTGATTCTGGCACCTGCCTTGCAAACTCAAGGTCCGGGGTTAGATACCTTGTAATCACATACAACAATGCTGGGTATGGCGACTCACACGCATCAGCAGCCACCACATACCACAGTGCTGGGAGTGGTGGCTCACATCTGTAATCCCAGCACTTGGGAGGCAGAGGCAGAGGCAGAAGGATTGCTGAGTTCCAGGCTGAATTGTGGACCAGCCTGAACCACAAAGTGAGACCTTGTTCAGAAGACAAACAATATATATATATATATATATATATATATATATATATATATACATATACATATATATATAATGTATATATGTGTGTGTATGAATATGTGTATATATATGAATATGTATATATATGTATAGGTGTGTATATGTATGTATGTATAGGTGTTATATATATATAGAGAAAGGGAGACAGAGAAAGAGAGAGAGTTCTATTCCACTTCCCTCATGGATTTCATATAATATTAATTTATTATTTGAAATCTGTATTCATACCGGTCATACAGCTTTGTAAAATGTTCATTTAAAAAAATCTTATCTTTAATGTAAAGATTCCTATAGTTATGATTATAATTAATAGTAGATAAATGACCACAAAGATGACTGTGGTACATCTTCATAATTATTAATATAAAAAGCAAATCTCATTGAAACTGTATTCTTTAAGAAGTGAATGGATCTATGATTCATTTGTTAGAGGATGAACAGTTTATCATAAGCATTTCACAAAGGCTCCTAAAATGTCCACTCTTTATTTTCTTTTGCAATAATTGTAATCCATGAGAAACCGGGTCCACACAGGCAGGAACTTGGGAATGGAACAAACATTGCCATGGCATGGTCACTTAATTATTTTATTTCCTTCCAAGTGATATGCTTCATGATATAACACTCAATAATTATGCTAGATCTTCCTTCCATCTAGTTGCAAGCAAAACTCAGAAACTACCTGAAAAGCACAGGAATTTGGTAGTCAGGAATCAGCACCACTCACTTTCTCAGCACCTACAACAATGTTTTGAATCCTACTTAGAGAGTTGATTCATTTTAGAGATTTCTAGTCCTCCAGGGAGTGCAGCTAGTAAGGTCCCAGTAGGTGAGCTCTGCTTTTCTTATGCAAAATTTTAAAAAAGGCAAATGTGAAAGAGTGATGTGAAAGGAATCAACCTGATCGCTGGATTTAACCTCAGATCCAATCTTAGGCAGATCCCTTTTGGGAGGGACATCATAAAAAGTTAAGAAAATGACAGTTGATTCCCTTCCACATGGGCAGTGCCTGGGCACAGGTTGGAAACTGTACACACACACACACACACACACACACAACACACTCTTTCAGCATTTGCACTGTTATTCCAGTTTTTAGCTCCTGATGAATGAAGCCATAACTAGACAAATACACTGCTCCTAATAAAGACAGTCTCAACCCCCAAAGTCAATCTTTTTTTTGTTGTTTTTGTTACATTGGCAATATTTTAATTTAGATTTTAGTTTGTTGTTGCCATTTTATTTTTTTTAATTGAAATCTTTATTGGCACATTACATATACACATCATGATTGCACTCCATAATGGGAATTTGTACCAGTATAAGACACAACTTAATTCTCATTTTCTCTCATAGCCCTACCCACCCTACCACCACCCGCATATACATAAAATTTGTTTCCTTTCTTTTTTGTTATAATCTCATTATTTTCCCCCATCACCCTATTTCACTTTGAGTATTTTCTATTTCACAATATATAACATACAATTCTAGAACTCATTTACATCTTAATTTCCTCATACCAGAGAAAAGATGCAACATTTACATATCTGTGACCTATTTATTTCACTTATGAGGATATCCTCAAGGTATGTCCATTTAAATATAAATGAGTCAAACTTAATCTTAGTATACCAGTGGCAGAGGTTCTAGAATAAATGCTAGTTAGTTAAGTGCAAGTGTATATGTAAGGAAAATGAACAGTAGGTTTATCAGGGTTCTTGGTGCTATGGATCATTCTAGAAACACATTCTAGATTCTTGTCATCCTGAGCAAAAGGACTGTTGATCAAGACAAATGCAAAAGACAGGGAGGTTTTACGATACCATCTATTAAAGATGCTAAAGTTAGGAAAACAAATACGCTCTGCAGAGTGAGTGTGGGTTAGTGAGACATAGGGAAAAAAGTACATTTTACAGAGTGGAGGCAGGGCCAGTGAAGCAGCCCACAGTGGTCACAACCTTAATGGGTGCCATCTCTTGTATTTCTTATTCCTCAGGCTGATGTGAGGTCTGGGCTGTCCTATTGAAAAGATGCTTGAATTTTCTCCAAGAATAACTATAGATAGCATGTTTTTATTAGTTCCAAGTGCAGGGCCTGGGGAACTGGTTTTTTGCACCTGTGTCATGGATCTCTGTGATGGACATGCCTCTCCACTTGACCAAATGGCTGGCTACATCCTAATTACTTGCCTCAGTAGATCTTACCCAAGGAATAATTTAAAATGAATGAATCAGTTACAATCAAAATTAGTAGATCTACTTTTTAAATAAATATATTGAAAATCTAATAAGTTAAATTGCATCATATTTTAAACTTGACAGAGTGCATGAAGATCTTGATAAATCTTGAACGAAGTTTTCAAAGAAAAAATTATTTTCAGTAAAAACTATTTTGGGTCCATTGTAGAGTGCTAAAATTGGTGGGTGAATAAAAGTTTGAGGGAAAATGGTTTGGGGGGCTCATCCTGTCTCTCTCAAGGTTTTTGTGACCTCCAGCAGAAAAGATACTTCACGGTGTCGAAAATCTGGCAGAATGTGCCTTAGCCATCATGACTCCTGTGGTGTGATGTGATAAATGAAGAAGGAGGTGCCACCATTTTAACAGTATTTTTAGCAAAACTGAATAATTTCAATCATGAAAATGTCAGGTAACTCCAAAATTAGCAGTCACTTCACATGGAGTCTGCCAGAAACTCAGGGGGATGTGGAATCTTGAGAAGGTCTGTAGATCAACAACGATCACAAAAGATACCATTAAGAGATAAAAAGTGAAATTAGAATCTGACTTTAATTAATGATATTGCCTAGATATTAATTTCCTGGTTCTGATAAATGTGCTATGGTTGTATAACATGTTAATGCTGGAGAAGGTTAGAAGGATATGTGTAAGCTCTGAATTTAAATTTGGTCAAAAGCTGTTCTCTACATATTTTATATTTGCCTAGAGGTTTCACTGGACACAGTGAACTTGAAGAGCAAGTCTAATGCACCCTACTCTAGTAACAAATAGATGAATCTCAGCCAACCACAAAGTACGACAATGTAAACTGTGACCAATCAGATTGTCAAAGTACCTCAATTTTCTCTACGCCATCTGCTTTTCTCTGGCTGTAGATATTATATGGGTCTGTTGTGAAGGTAGGCATTTGAAATCAATTTTGATACAGATTGCTGGCCTATTCTAAGGGCCAATAAAGCCAATTCCAATCTAAAAAATTGTATTTGTTATGGTTTTGTGTCTTTTTATTTATTTATTTATTTTTGAGACAGGGTCTCACTTTGAGGTTCAGGCTGGCCCTGAGCTCAGCCTCAAACTCACATCACAGCAATCCTCCTGCCTCTGTCTCTCAAGTGCTGGGATTATAGGCATGAGCCACCATGCCTGGCACTGTGGTATGTGGTACTGATTGCTGCTGGGTGTGAGTCTCAATGCCCAGTATTGTATATGGTTACCAGGGATCAAACCCAGGCCCTTGCGCTTGCAAGACAAGTGTTGGAACCACTGAGCTAAATCCCCAGCTCTATGGTTTTGTGTCTTAACATGCTACTTTTCACTTTTCAGTCAGTCTTAAAGAAGTTCAAGGCAAAGTTAAAAAAAATAACTGTCAGAATTTTATTCATCTGATAGTACTTTCTTAGGCTTGTTTAAAAAAATATTGTAGTTGTCAAAAATCAAAACCAAATTTCATACTTACTATAAAATCCAAAGATTTTATCAGAGTTCAAGACTGTACCTCTTATTCTCACTATTACTCACAATGTTTACAAAAAGATTAGTCACTGTAAAAATGACAGAAAGTCATAAGAAGTTTAAGATTTGTGAAGAAGATGAATTTTTTAAAATTTTAGATGATATACATTGGAACTCCTGATAATTTAGAAAGGTTATAATTTATACAGCAATTTCAATTTTAAGTTAAATTTATATTCAATAAAATAAATTCAATGATACCAACCAAAATATATACCAGATATCAATACAATTAATAATGGGCCTTAGTACCTATGTGAAAAAAACTAAAATCTGTATGCAGTAGATTGAATTAGTATTTGATTAAATAATTGTATTCTTTTTCCATGGGAAAAGAGCCATTAAAATGTAACATATCTTCAAATTGTTTACAAATTTCATGTAGTTTCATATGAAGTTGGAAGTCAAAATGCATTTGAAACACGGTAAATTCTGGGTGAGGAAAATTGGAAAAAAACATATTGAATAGAGAATTGCATGTTTTATACCAAAATGTGATATGCAATCACCATTATTGAAAAGTATGCTACTAATGACAAACGAAACTGAACAGAACAGAAAACAATGAAGTAGATTCTTTAATAACTAAACATCCCATTAAGATAATTTTGGGATTTTGAATTTGAGGTGTTAAAATTAACTATTTATTGAAGAGTTCCTGGAAATATTGATAAACTATTTGGAAGAAAATAAAATGCCTTGATACAGTATATGAGAATAGATTTCAGGTGAATTATAGAATTAATCTGTGGTAGAACTGAGAGGAAAAAAAGGGCATAATTTCTTTGACTCACTGAAACTGAAGGAGGATAATGAACAGTAGCATTACCTCTACTGCTTAAGTCTATACTACCATAATACATTGTTCATAATCTAAATAAGCATATAAAATTAAAAAGCAACGATAATTTTAAAAAATGGCCAAATGAGAAAAATAAATATCATTATCCCTAAAAATACAGATATCCTATTAATTAATAGGAAAAATAAATTCCTCTATAACACAACAGGACTAAAAATCATCAGTGGTCATTATACACATGAAATCTGTATAACCTACTAGAAAATAGCCATGTTGTTTAACAAATGATGGGAAATCATTTTTCATTTGTGGATTTACACAGTTTTTTCATATTATGCAAGTACAAAAAAGTTAATCAGGTACGTGTATTCACATATCCTTGAAGTTTAAGTTGTTGTAACTGTCTGGAATATGCTAAATTGGAAGCCTTAAAAATGCTTATGTCTCAAGACCTAGTAAACACATGAACCCCAAAGTCTAGCAATAGGGACCCTGTAAGATTCTCTACAGCTATGCACTGTTAGACATATCCTTGTCTACAGCATTACAGTGCATACTAACAGTTGCTTTTAAATGAGAATGTTGCATTGTACATTAAGAATCACTCAAGGCAACCTCTTGAACCTGCGGGTTTCCACTGCAGCGCCCTTTGCCTGGTTTTCTGATGATAATGTAGGACTTAGGAGTCTGATGTTCACATCAGACTCCTAAGTGCTTACTGAACTCAGAGGCAAACACTCTGCTGTAAGCCACTGTAGTAAACCAATGTTCAACAAAATTGGAAAAATAAAAAATAAAAGCCAGCAACACGATATGAAATTTAAACTAAAAGTGCATTTATTTGTTATGATCCCAGCTTTAGAGTATTTATGCAATGATCTTGCCTATGTCATCTATTTCTAAAAAATGAAAGGAAAAGGAATGTTCTCTTTAATAGTTTTTTTCTTTTCTATTTTCAATTCTTCTTTGTGAACTTCCTTAGGGGTAATCACTACCAGAGGTAACTGTTTTGGTTTTGATTTTTTTAAAAGCATTTTTAAAAAGAGTTACTGTCCTCTCTTTCCACATCTCTCTTGCTGCCAAAGATACCTATCCATCTTTTGCTTGTGCTCACTGAAATATGCCAGGTCCTCAGAGAGCACCTCAAATTTAGCTCTAAACAACTATGGCATTATTTCCATGTGAATAGTGGGAAAATAAAAGGAGAGAGGAAAAAAAGCACAACATTGTGTAGCAAGTGAAATGTAGAGTTCAGCTATTATCTAATGGATTTGATCATGTAGGCAGCCAATCTTGATAATTGTTTTAAAGGACTTTTCCTCAATTGCAGTGCATAGAGGTGAGTGAAGAGAGTAGGACTAAGATGGTGGATCCAGGGCTGTAGAAGCAAGTGAAAAATAAAGATGAACATAAGCAACAAGCTTCATAAATACAAAACAAACAAACAAACAAACAAAACATAAATAACTCTTGGGCTGCAACTTGAAGGTAAATATAAGCAGATTCTGGACTCACCTCTTGTATATACAAATTGGCCAGTTTGCTCAGTATAGTCTCACCCTGTACCTGTTGCTCAGTTGTTTTCTGTTTTCTGAAAGACCTAGTGCATATGAAAAACAAAGTTTGAAAAGTGCATTGATAGCAAAGATGAGGTGAATATATTGATTATGTAAAAAGATAAGCTGACATCCTCCATAAGGCTACTCTGGGGCCTAGAAAATAAAATAACTCCATGGACATTAATTTTTTAATACTTGTCTTTTATAAGAAGGTTGAAATTTCCTGACTGTCAAATGGACCTGAGCTAAAAGAATGATAGCCTTAAAATTTATGATCCAATCATTGTTCCTTTTGAGAACTCCAGAGGTCACTAGTGCCAGAAAATGGAAACACTTGTTCTACCTGTGAACCTCCATCTGCCTGAGTACAGGATAAGCTTGGTGAAACTGGGCTGTGTTGGGACCAAAATGTAACATTTCTGTCTTCAAAGGTAATCCTATGAAAAGCTGGAATAGAAACTCACCTGCAACCATGGATTATATGTGCAGTTGAGTAGTTCTCTTGACATGTAGGAAGTCCTAAAAGGTGATCACATAGTATGGGGAGTAAGGATAAAACAGTAAATAAGACAATGAAAGCCTTCAATTAGTGATCATTACCATGTTTATAATAAGGTTGAGAAAGTCTTCCTTAGGGGATGAAGAAAATCCTAGTACTGTATCGTATTTTGTGCTTTTGCTTTACTCCCACCTACCTGGACTACGTGGAGATACAGGTCACAGAGATGAAAAAACACACAATATCATAGGAGAAGTGACAAGAAAGAACAAAACGAGTGTTGGCCACAGTGTGGCTGCAATCCACTGAGGTGTGCCTTCTTAGAGTCATGATGTTTAGGGAAAGAGGAAGGTGAAAAATAGAGTTAGCAAACAACAATATTCAGTGAAGAGGAAGTGGGGTCCAGTTGAAAGCCAGAAGGAAGTTTAATTGACTTGTAACATACTAGACATAAAAATGGCAAGAGATGAGACCAGAAAAGCAAGTAGGGCAACATAGAGCAACACAGAACACAGGTTTCAAAGATGGGACTCCATCAGAGGGATCATAGGAGATTTTAAAGAAAGGAAGAACATAGTTGAATTTCTCTTTCACCAGGAAGGAAGCCACACTGGAAGGGCTGAAGGAGAAAAATGAGGAGGCTGGAAGCTGAGGTCTGCAGTAAGTTGTTGTCTGCTCTCTAGGCTCAGCAAGGAGCCACTGAGTTTTTAGCTGCATGATTCGCGCTGTGGGCTGTAACCTGAGTGGGGACCATGCAGGGAATTGGGCAAAGCAGTCAAAGGCTCAGGATCTTCAAGGCCAGTTCTCTGTTGCCTCAATTTAAGTCACTGGCTTGGGTCATACCAAAGGAATCATATGGAAGTGAAAGAAGGATTTGGAAATATATTTTGAGAGATTTCATCTGCAATCAATCATTCTGAAAATTACTCGATTATAGCTCTGAAGATGCTCCTGATACACTAAATTTTCTTAAAAACACAAGACCATATTCTAAGTGAGGGTTTCTTGCTCGGGATCTGCTTCCTCCTGTTTTTTTTCTGGTTGCATGATGTACTCAGACCAGGAGTCTGGATTCAGGACATTGACTATGCTGGATAAAATTGCCAGCAAATGTTCTTGGTTACTTCTCTATAAAGATATATGCTGTAGAAATATTTTATTCTCTTCTTACTTGGACTTGGTGCTGCTTTTGAAAGACATTCTAGTACGATGAGGTCAAGTTGCTAAGCTTGGAACAAAGATGCCTGTGGAAAGGTTAGGTACATGTACTTTAGCTTTAACAGGTGAATTTGGGGCAATTCGTATACACTTTATCACTTCATTACTATTTAAATCTAGATTCTTCTGTTTCAGATTTTCTTATGTGTGTGTCAGTGGACATCTTTCCAGCTAAACTGTTTTGATAAATAGGAAGGAAGTGAACTCCCCCTTCTCCAGTCCCCTACAAAATATACACTTTTATTGCCTGTCTAACCCCATCCATTTTGTTATGGTTCTGGCAGAGATATTAGTGTCTGGAAAAACAAATTATTTAAAACCCAGTCTAAGACTAAGTGAATGCAACATCAAAACCACCTATAAATATGTCACTACATTGCAAGTTTAAACCATCTGCTTAGAATTTTAGAAGCCAAACAACTTCATTTCCCCCTTGCTTCTATTCATGGGTAGGTAGTAGATCAATTACCTTCATATTACCTCATTTATGAAAATTAATGTCATGAGAACTCTTGAGCCAAGCTGAAGTCTCTAAGATACAATTGATTTGGTACAGTAATTCCCCCCAAAGATGGAAACATCTCAGACATATGTGGCTATCCCATCTACATTATACTCAAGTTGAAAATGCTCTTTCATCAAACTTTTTAATCTACATTATCCCCCAAGGCCATTTAACTGGCGAGGCAAATGGATTGGACTGCCTAAGTTTTTCCATAGTCCATCAACTGGTTTCTGATCTTACCTAGCTTTCTGGAAAAAACCCAGGGGAAACAAGACCCAGAGGATGGCTTTCAGTTCGAGAAGCTTATTAGTAACCTGGAAATATGAGGGTTCTTTATCGTCTATCACTACGACCCAGCTACTCCATAGTCTTATATTTTAAACAAAAACATGTTGAGTGGACAGATTCAGGTAAAGCTAACAGTGTTGCCTGACTTTAAATAATGAGGCTCTTAGTTTCTAGTGCGTGGCAATTCCATGGTGCCAACTACACATTGGGCCCCATTCTAAAGACATTACATCTATTTTCACATTTAATCTTATGGCAACTCTGTTGAATGGTATGACTTGCTCCTTATTTCACTGTTAAGGATTTTTTCTTAAAATGCTTTGCTCTGTGTCACCCAAATTATTGGTGTCACCACTGGGATTTAAACACAAGCCTTGTAGCCGTGAAGCCAGTTTCTGTCACCACTACACTGTCATGGAAACACACACAACTGTGATCCATTGTTTGACTGGAAGGAAGGGGAGGAGCCCCAATATGACTGTCTAGGTCAGGGCTCCCCCAGGTGTGAAGCTATCAGAGTGACTCAGAAGGCTTCTTTCAGCATAGTTTGCTGACCCTGTTCTGAGTTGTCTCTTAGTAGGTCTGTGCTGGTTTCTAAGAACTTGCATTTCTAGTAACGTTCAGAGGACAATGATGCTGTTGGCTCAGGGGCAGTGTGGAAGAACTAGTGATCTAAGAGGTAGTTTAAATCTAGACCTAGAGGTTATAAGAAAACAAAAATCTCTGAATCTTTCTATCAGGTACTGTTTCTCATTGCTTCTTGTTCAGATGTAAATAGAAGATCTTTGGGAAAAATGAGTCCTCGGAAATGATTGACAGTCTTAGAACCCCTCCGAGTTCCACTTCAACAATTTGCTCTGAATTGTGTCTTCTGCGTATCTGAATTTTCTGATGAAGGCCAGGATGGGCCCGATTGTTCTCATAAGTCTCTGCGATGTGTTTCATTTGCTAAAATTTCTGATTCTTTCCCTTGAATTTTGAACCAACTTCTAAACTCAGTTGCTTGATTCCAAGTTCTTCCAAGTGACAGAAATTTGCAACTCTGCTCCTTGATCCTATTCATCTTGGCACTAAATAGGTTTCAGTTTCCCCAAAATATGACAAAAATTTTTTCAACTTTTATCTATTTTCCATGATATCAATGCAAACTAACATGGAATGAAAAATTAGAGGGAGAACAATGCTAGTCAAAAATTAAATCTCTACCATGCTCTTTGCTTAGTTCATGCTAAGAGTAGCCCCTGCTCACGACTCTTTCTACTCCATTGAATTTCCCACATGAAAGACCATTAACGCCCTTTGAAATGTCCCACACAGTAATGCTCTGCTGTTCTCTGGGGCCAGGTGTGAGGACCACATGATGATCATTGTATAGTGTTCAGGAAACACTGTGTCCCTTTGGCCCCATCACGGTCCTGCTTTTTTTCTAGGAATAGACCTGTAGGCTAATCAGAAGGTGACCGATTAGGTATAAAAACCACTGTTGCAGACAAAAGTTGGAAATGATTCTGCTCACCGAGAATGGTGGTGGTGAGAAATGGAAGACAAAAATGAATAGTTCAGTTTTTCAGGGTGACGAGAAACATGGTTACAAAGTATGCAAAGCTGATTTTCTAGTATTTTCTGCCATTTCTTCTCAGATGTTCCTTTCTATATTCTGCTTCTTCATCTTTCCCCCTTATTGGGGTCTGTTTTTCATTGCTGATTCTATTCAAAAGGTAAGTTAGGATTTAACTCCTCACACAGGCTTTTGCCTTCTACAGATGACATTAAGAAATAATTTTCTGAGACAGCATCTCACGGCATAGCCCGGGCTGGCCTCAGACTCATGGTGATCCTTCTGGCTCAGCCTCCTAAGTTTTGAGATTACAGACATGCACCACCATGCTTATGTTCAGGGAACTTTTCAACACAGAAAAACAATACTGTCTGACAGAGAATTTTAGGAAAAATGGAACTCTTTTGTCACGGCTACCATATAATGCCACCATCCTGAGTAGTATAACAAAATCCTTCATTATACGAATAAATGAATTAAAAATGTAAAAAATGGTAGGCTTGGTATCACAAAATAGGGAAAATCTTGAATCAAATAGCAGCCAATTACCGATACATGAGAGTACCTCTTCATGGGGAGGAAGAGTCAAAACATTCTTAATCAGTATGTAAATGTCAACTGTGAGTCACTTTTGGGATGGGGAGAAATAAAACCCCATTTCCCCTGAATAATAATCTTTCAATTAACAAAAATGTTTAAGGTGATGAAAAATAATAATAGAACACAAACACAGGAATTTAGTCTAGAATAGCAAAAGAAAATGAGGTGGGGAGGTCTTCTTTCCATTTCCACATTGGTGGAGTGTTTTGGCAAGGATAAGGGGAATGAGATGGAAATCAGGGGAACTGGAAAGAAAATGTATGCATGGTAGTCAAAATGTGTGTGGCTTGTGTTGTGACAGCAAGAGGCCTGGCCTGGCATGAACAAAATGTATTGGAAATGAAGGAAAAGAGAGAGCCAAGCAGATAAGATGGTGTTAATTAATGGAGGTTGGATAATTGAGCCTGAACACCCAGCTAAGCATTTGAATTTCCATAGGCAAGAGGAAGCTACTTGTTTTTTTTGGCCAAGGGATGACAAGATGAAAAAATGTTTAGGGAAATTAATTAAGGAGTGGTAGTTAGGGTGGCGTTGAGCTGGAGACAGCAAAATCAACAAAGCTTAGAAAGTCTTTTTGGTCTTCCTCTATGGAGAGCTGAGACTGGCAAGGAGTGTGTAGAATAAGGAACACCCCTCCTCTGTCTACACCACTCATCCTGCTGAGGATTCATTCTCCTTCCGGCTCTTGTTTTCCATGATGTTTTAGGCTTTGCTTCTCCCCTCTCTTTTCTCTTTCCTTTGGCTTCCTTCACTGACTTTTTCTCTTTGATTCCCCAGTAACATAGGTAACCCGTAAGATTATTTTCATGGTCTTCTTTCTCATCCTCCACAATCTTGGCTTCTCCTGTAATCTGAATTTATCCAAATTTATGTCTAGTCTTGATCCCCAGCCAGCCAAATTTTCCTGTACTTCCAAGTGCTCCTTGAACATTCCCACCTGAGGATATCACCAACACTTTCAAATTAATGTCCAAGAAATACATCACTACAGAGATCCAACACAGCCTCTGCCTTAGGTTCTCTTCTTGTTAATGGAAATAAGATCCACTAAGTTACAGAAGTTCAAAATCTCAGACCTTCATCCAAAGCAATCTATCCACTTCACAGCTTCCAGGCCATAAATGAAAAGTAACTTGGCTTCATCTTTGTACTCATGAGTGGTCCAAGCTACAGATGGATCTCTCATGCCTCATTTTGATATTGTTATGGTTTGGATCTAGATGCTGCCCCAGAGCCTCAAGTATTCATGGGCTTAATTCAGAGTGTGTGAAGCTGGAATTAATTCATGGTGCAATACTAGGCTCAAGAGCACTAGAGGTAAGTGTGTGAGGACTGCCTGTTCTAAGTAGTCTGAATAAGGTAAAAAGAACTGGAAGATGCTGTTTAGGTTCTCTTGTTACCTTTGCTGTCTTATGCATGCCATGTCATTTCTCTTCTGCCTTGCCTGTTTGTCAACCCTGACTTATAGTAGGCTGATTATGAACTAAAACCTCTACAAACTGTCAGTCAAATAAATTACTTCCCTTTTCACTTTGGATCTGAGGTATTTTGTCTTAAGAAGGAGAGAGAAGTAACTGACACAGAGATTTGGTACCAGAGAAGAGAGATTGTTTCTGTCACATTACCTGGCTTGTGGCTCAAAATACTTTAGAACTGGCTTGTGAAGAAGAAGAGTTAGGAGATTCAGAGACATCGGCTACATAAACAGAACCAAAAACAAATTCAGCTGTGCTCTATGGGAGATTTTAGACAGAGCTCAGAAGACCAGAAGGCCAGTAAGGACCAGGCTCAGGAGGTTTCTTTTAGGTAGAAGGATGGCATCAGCTGCTGAACTCCAGAAAATGTGTGTTATGCCTTGATAGAAGATTTGTCTTCATTTTGTTCTTTTCCAGAGACTTGGCTGAAATATACAGAGCTGCTAGCTGAAGAAGTAGAGCTGGAATGTCTCAGGCTGTTTTGTATAAGAGATTCTGGTCTGAGCTGAGGAGACCAGAAAGCTTCTAAAAACCAAGATAGGAAAGTTTCTGCTAGGAAGAGCAACTGTTGTGGCTGTTGGATTCCAGATGATGTGTGTTATGGCTTAGCAGAAAGTCTGTCTGCATTTTGTTTGTGTTCAGAGACTTTGGCTGAGACTGAGATTGGGAGCAGGGAATTAATTAATCTTGCAGAAGAAATGTCAAAGCAGTCTAATATTGAGGTGGTGGCATGACTACTGTTGGAGACTTTTAATCAGATCTATGTTGAGAATCAAGGGCAAAATGTTCAGAACAATGATTAAAAGTGTTTTGAGTTTGGGAAGAAAGGAAGCTCCACTAAAGCTGTGGACTGCAGAGACAGAACACAGAAAATCTTGATTGTGGAGAAAGAACAGGAGAGTAGAAAAGATGGGCTAAGGGGTGTCACAGGAAGGAGCAGGATCCCATCCTTTGCAGCCTCAGAGTGGTAAAAGTAAAAGATTTTGTTTTGAGAAGAAAACTACATTCCAAAATGGCAGCAGCAAAAGGATGTTCCAGAATGGTGGCAGCCTAAGGAAGTTGTTTCAAAATGGCGACTTGGGGACGTTGTTCCATAATGGCAACAGTCTAGGGAAGTGATCCCTCAGGATTTTTCTAATAGGCACCGGCCCCCCACAGCTAAGAGAAGAGAAAGCTTGGCTACACTTCTGCAGCTGGCAGCAGACCTTGGCATCATTCACAAGCTATTGGTTTTAGGCATATGCAGAATGCAAGAGTTATGGTGTAGGAAGGTTTTTACCCAGACTTCAGAAGAAGACCTGGAAGGTCGTGCTGTGTGCTCTTGAGAAGGCAGTGTCTTGAAGCTGCAATTGTGTGGGTTTTTTTTTTTTTTTTTTCAGTATCAGAGATTGAACTTGGGCCTGTGTGCTTCCAAGGTAGGCATGGTATCACTTGAGCTAAATCCCTAGTCCAAAGCTGTGATTGTGAAGCCAGAGGTGTAGTGAAAACCCCTAGAAGTTTGGAGAAACCAGGAGTATGGATGATCTGAGGAAAATTACAAGGAGGGAGCTGAACTGGTTCAAGAGAGAAGCCATGGGAGCTATGACAACCAGAAATGCCATAGGGGTAGAACCAACCAAGTCCTATAGAATTCACAACCTGACACAGATTGTCTCAAATGCTACACAAGGAACTATAGAACTTAGTGTTGGCCCTGCTGCATTTGGGGCTTGCTTTGGTCCCATTCCATTGTGTCCCCTTGTTTGTAACTTTTCAATGGAAGTGTTTATCTTCTGCCATTGAATATTGTAAGTGTTCGACTTTCTTTTCATTTGTATAGGGGCTTGCAGCTAAAATTTTGCCATAAAGCTCAGGGAAGACTTTGGAGTAGAACTTTTTTTTGTAATTGATTTTATTGGTACATTTTATATATACATTATGATCACATTCAACATGCAGTCTGTACCAGTATGTGATACATCTTGATTCTCATTTTTTTTCCCATTTTCATGACTTCCCTACAACTTCACATCCCTTACATACATAAGCTTTGTTTCTTTAAAAAACAAACAAACAAACAAACAAACAAACAAACAAAAAAAACCTATCAACATTTTAGCAATGCTGAAACTGTTGAGACATTGGCAACTCTTAGAGATGGATTAAATGTATTTTATGTAAAAGAATGTACTTCAGTCTTTGTGAGGTTGGAACAAATGTTATGGTTTGAATCTAAACATTTCCCCAAAGCCTCACATGGTCTTAGGCTTGATCTAGAGTGTCTGAAGCTGAAATTGATTAAAGATTCAAAGTTATAAAGGGCCATAGGATTAAGGGTATAGGTGTAAAACTTAAAAAGGACAGGGAGACGCTGTTAAAGTTTTCTTATGATCTCTATTGCCTTATAGACACTATCTGACAAGACATCACCTCTGCCGTGTCTTGTCATCCCTGCTTTGGAGTCAGCTGATTATGGACTAAAACCTCAATGATCTGTAAGTTAAATAAATCTCTTCCCTTTTCACTGGGTATTGGGTATTTTGTCTCAGCAATGAGAGAAAAGTAACTAACATAGATGTCTACACAAAATTTTAGATCTGATTTTGAGTTCTCCTCAGGAAACCATTTGACATCAAAGAACCTTGCACATCAACAAAACTTGCTGATCTAGAGCCCTCAAAAAGCTAGGATTGATGGTCCCATTTGACCCAGCCATTGCCCTGCTAGGTATATACACAAAAGAATTAAAAGACTCATATCACAGAGACATACGTGCACCCATGTTTATAGCAGCCCAGTTTGTGATTGCTACATCTTGGAAACAACCCAAGTGTCCATCAACTGC
>PVIR01004643.1:43267-77704 GCA_004026965.1 Petromus typicus
GAGATTGTAACAAAAAAGTAAGGAAACAAATTTTATATATATGGGGGGGTGGTAGGGTGGGTGGGGCTATGGGAAAAAATGAGAATTAAGTTGTGTCTTATACTGGTACAAGTCCCCATTATGGAGTGCAATCATGATGTGTATATTTAATGTACCAATAAAGATAAAAAAAAAAGTCCTTCCTCCATACACTGTCTCAGGGCCCCTCATTCAACGTTTAAGTCAGTATTTTTGTCCTGACATCTGAGCATACCTTATGGATTTACAAAATCTTGCAACCATACCTTTACCTCCTTGTGTTTCTTGAGCACGAAATTCCCATCTCTTCCTTGCAATATTTACTTATGAAATCTTTTCCACTTCTCTTTTAGACAGGGTCTTACTTTTGTAGTTCAAGCTGGCCCTGAGCTCAGCCTTGAACTCACAGCAACCCTCCTGTTTCTGCCTCTCAAATACTGGTGGCATGAGCCACCACATTTGGCACAAATATTTTTCACTTTTGAGACTCATTCTATATATTTCCTCCTTACAAATTTACCTGATGTGACACTATATTCTTTCTTTGATCCATGGCTATTCTCTCCCTCTCTCTCTTTCATATATATGTTTATATATATTTAGCTTCTTACCATAATTTTATGCTCCCTTTCTCAATGGGGTTGATAAGTTTCTCATAGCAGGTGTGTTAAGGACCTCTGTTTTCCTTGCAGCTAAAAGATGCACATGACAGATACTACATCAGTATGACAGCAAATAAGTGAAAGTACAAAAGGACAGTTGAGAAAATGTCATGACCATTCACAGAATGAGTGT
Organism: Petromus typicus; assembly: GCA_004026965.1. NCBI lineage: Eukaryota > Metazoa > Chordata > Mammalia > Rodentia > Petromuridae > Petromus > Petromus typicus. Next base: position 44,081 of record PVIR01004643.1, read on the forward strand.
AAGTCTGAGGCCAAGAGATAATTGGTTTCATTGAGGAAAGATGGCCATGTTTTGGTCCACACTGTAAGTATCTACAGTACCCTTTAATTCTTCTTCAGGATATAATTTATGAAGATGTAGATAATATAATCTGTGTTAGATAAGATAATCTTTGAGATGACCCCTGTCCTGCTATTCAAGGGTAATATTTATTCCTTTGTCACATGTAGGATATTAGAATGCTAAGTTTTGTGTAAAAAAACAAAACATAAGATTCTGCTTCATTGTCTCTTCTAGAACTTTTATTTGTTTTATGATGCATAGGAGGAAATAATGTTAACCCAAATGGGTTTATTTCAAAACATGTGTGTTGAGCAGTAATTCTTGTTCCTTCAGCTCACTGATCTGGCTGACTGGAATCAAGGAGAATTTATGGCCTGAGACAGTTCTGAGTCTGGTTTGTGTATGAATGTAATGTACCCTGACTGTCCGGGGCAAGTGAAGGCAGAGCTCCTACTCCACAACTTCTCAAGCTTCTTCTTTATAACTTTCCAATCTTCCTTGTTTTGGGTGATGATTTAAGATTCTAAACAACTTGGGTTAAGAAGTATCATAGTTCATCCTTGGCCTTCCATAATGAAAACTAAGAAAAGGTATCACATGTGTTACAAGGCTGTGCAGATATGAATTTAAATAGAAGATGTGTATTCTTACATAGCACTGGCTGCAGGAATTGACAAAATTACAAGTCTTGGTTCCCTTATCAGAGTTACTACCTACAAGATTGTTAGTTTTGCCCCGTGGACGCACAACACCAATGTAAACCAAATTGCAAGAGATTATGCAGTGTGGTGATAATAATTAATTAAACAATCAAACTGATTTCTAAAGATAAAGCAACAGTTCCCTAAATTTTGTTTTGTGATTCTTCATGGCATATCCTTTTCTTAATTCCAAGAGGATTTGTGAGTAGAACACTGACAACTTCATCTTTAGAATATCAAAAATGCTCTGCTATTGAAAACCAAGTAGTGTTAAACACTACTAGGGTCCTTGGGTACAGAATAAAGCATGATGACACTTTTTAGAGGTTTTTTTGCTTGAAAATGAGACAATGAATGAAAATATTGGAAGTGAAATATTTAGAAATAGATGGAGCCCCATATTACTTAAAAGATGGACTGGATTTTGTTGTCCTTTGTAAGTAAATGCTCTATTACTTACTTTTAAAGGCTTTTATGCAGTAGTAGAATTAGAAAAATATAACAAAGTTTGATAAACTAGTGACCATGATAGCAATTCTTTAAGTGCACCAAGGAGTTAAATGGAGAAATAGGAACAAATCGGAGGTGAGAAATAGCATGTGACATGGAAATGACTTACCAAGGGCCTTCCCGAAGACCAGATGTTCATAAGTGATGCTGAGTTCCAAGTCTATTTAGAAATGATAGGGGAGAGAGAGAGAGTCAGAGTCACACAGCTCCAAACTAAGAAGCACAAAAGCCTGGGAAAAGAAAGAATTATTTTTTGGATCCTTAAGAGAGTGTATGACCCCGCAGTTGAGCTGATTTCACACTTTTGGCTTCCAAAACTGTGAAAGAATAAATGTTTATATTTCAAACCAGCAAGTTAAAAGCGTCATACCACAGATATATATGTGCACCCGTGGTTATAGCCGTACAGTTTGTAATAGCTAGATCTTGGAAGCAGCCCACAGGCCCATCAACCAAGGAATGGATAAAAAAGATGAATGATGGAGTATTACTCAGCTACAAAGAAGGTCAAACTTGAGACCTTTCTAGGCAAATGGATGCACCTTGACACAAGACTCTAAAGTCAAATAAATCAAATACACATGTGTAAATATTACATTGTCTCTCTGGTGTGAGAAACTAAGAGTGTAAAGACAGACAGAAGTGTATAGTAGATATTGTGAAATATGAAGTCATCATGTAAAATCATACCAAGTGTCGAATACTTTGTTATAATTAAAATGCTTTACTCAAAAATGGTGTAGTCTTTTAAAGAAATGAGAGATAGATTAACAATTGAAAATATATTAGAATTGTAAAACAAAAGAAGAAAGAAAAAATGAAAAAACTTAATTATTTTATGATTATTTGTTACAGCAGCCCAGAAAGCTAACAGAACAACAAAGAATCTATCTTTCCTGATGAACCCCAAATTTCAAGAGTCAGTAGTAGCCATGCCTGCTCACAAGTATGGCTGCTAGGTCACTGCAACTGACAGAACAACAATAGGACTCCTTCCCTCAGGTCAAAGAAGATCTATAGGTAGTAGGAAGGTGGCCATCAGTTGTGTCATCTTGAAAAAGAACTATGGAAGCCGAGATGAGTCTTCTTTGCTTCTGAAGCTCAAACACCCTACACAATGTTCAGTATGCCTGGCTTAACTCTTGGAGTTAGGCTGTGGCTCTGCCTAGAAAATCAGTCTGTACATAAAACTTCTAATAGTAGAAGATAACAAATGTAGACATAAAGGGTAGTAGGAAACTTACAGATGTCTAGCATGGTGGACCTTATCACTTTAGGTTTGGGATCATAGAGAGATGTGAGAGGGAGGGGGAAGCTCCTGGGAAGAAACTGAATTGAAAGAAGAGTATTAATCTGTAACTGAACACCTGATATGTTGCTGCAGTTGTATACAGGTATGTATCCAACAAACCCCACCTTTCCCAATCACTTGCCCTGTTATTCTCTATTCCATTCCTACCTTTTCCAGAATATATTTCTAGTGCATTATAATTTCTAATTACTTGTTTTTCTAACTCATGTTAGAAAAGTATTCTAAATAAAAACCTTTCATTATGATACCTCCCAGATGTATACTACAGAAATGCTGCTTCTCAATTGTAATTTAAAAACTTTTTAACTATCATGTGTTATTCTTTTCTGCATTTTCTTGGGTTTATATAAGTTTCATTTTAATTTTAAATGCTTCATGATTTATTAAATATTTGATCACATATTACAAATGATCATGAATTCTTCTTTGAAATAAAAACCAACATCAGTGGCAGTCATAGCTAGTGGAATAGTTCCTAAAAATTGTAACACATAGAATCTGGACCTCTGAATAAATTGGCATGAATATTATAGAGGTCAGCTCTTTTGTAACTTAATATCAATTTTCTCCAATAATTGGGTAAGATATAATTAGCATTAGAGAATTCAACTTCCTCAGCACTTCATATATACTTGTTCAGTAACCCCCTATAACATTACTTTCAGATGAAATAATTGTTCTTGGAGATAAAATAATGTTTTTACACAATTAAAATTTATGTGACAAATATCTCTTCAAATATATTTAGTCCTGGAGTTTGGAAAGTGAAGGTTTTGATAGTGAGTAGGAACTGTGTTAGCTAATCCAGTTTTCACTAGTACTATCAAATTCATGTCCAAAAAGAAATCTCAGAGTTGGAATGATTCTTCTAGTGCCATGTTCAGGGGTTTACTTTTCTTTCTTTTTCAACAATAATTTTTTCCTGTTAAAGCTCATTTCATTTTACTTGGAGGGAAATGAGCCCACAGAGACAAGTCATAGAGTGGCTTTTCAAAGTGTAACAACATTGGGAACACTGTTAGAGTATGAAGGATTTCTGATGACCTGTTTGTCTTGGGTGTAGTCCTATCTAAAATCCTTTCTGGTTACCAAGGAATCCTGGAACAAGAGATAAGGATAGGAGTAAAGATTCTCTCCATTTCTTCCAAAATCACATTGATTTGATCAGTTTTGTGTCAGTGAACCCACCTCAAATATTTTTGGAGAAGGTTCAGCTCTGAAACACAAAGCAAACGAAACAGTTACATATCTTAGAATTGCCTATACAATCCCAAATTTCTAAAATGAAGATATCCAACCTCTTCAGAGACAGGGTGGAGCTCAATTTGCCCGGCTCCTATCCTTCACATAAAACCTGTCTTCTTTTGGACGAAGAGAGAGGCCTTATCCTTATCTCACAGTCCATCTTCCACATAGTCGATCTGTGACCCTGGCTAAGGGAGAAAATGTCACAGTAGCTACTACATTTTCTGTTCCACTTTGCAGTTTTAGGGTGAGTGACATCTTTTTCAGAAAGAAGACAACAAAGTGTGGAAAGAATCTACGGGGCTTTTGCTTGCTTGCCCTAAGCCAGGCTATTGTGGAAGTGTGGGGTGGATTCTGTTTCATTGTTAAGTAATCTTCCAAGAAAAATCATGTCGATGTGAGATTTTTTTGTAGCCTATAATTTATCTTTAATTCCAGTTAGTTTTTATAAGAAGGACAAAGTATTGGAAAAGAGAACAGAAGCCATTCACAGTTTTTTCTTTTGAAGGATAATATTGCAGCTACTATAGGAGAGATATATTACACTTGATTCAAGCAGATTTAACAGTGGCAGTTGACTGAAACTGGTCTTTCTCAGTTACCAGAATTGTTTTCAAAGGTCACTTTTAAGTTGTTCGTATTAGCTTTGCCTGAGATGTTCCATTGGTCTGAGACCTGGTAGGAGAACTTTACCTCAATGCGCTGGCTCTTTGGGATGTTTTATGGTAGTTCAGATTTATTGAACTTAACATGGATCCTTTTCCTTTAGTTCTTGGATATTGTTTTTCTAGATCTTTACTGAACTTTTTTTTTGGATTATACTAACCAAAGATTCTACTGATTGCCAAAATTTCAAACCAACATAAGATAAAGCTTTATGAGAAATTTTTGCTATAGTATTTCTGTTTTGGAAGCTGAAGCTCATTGGCTTTAAGTAGATAAAGAACATTTGTCTACTCCGATGACAAGTTGTGTTAAGTAAAACACAGGATTTATAGTCAGTCATTCTGAAAACAATATGCTTTTTGATACTGTGAGTGCTTTCACATTTATTACGCTGTTTATATCGGACTAGATTTCTTTTCACTTTTTTATTGAACTTCCCACAACTTTACATCTAACTCTACTGCAGTTCACTGAAGGAAATAATTCTCTGTTAACATTTAGAAATTACTGGATTGGGTCACTGAGTAGAACTCCTAGAAAACAAATGACATACTAACATAGTGTAAAAGTTCTCCATCTGGCAGAAGTGACAGAAAATTTTCTTTTTATTTCTGCTATCATAAACTTAGTGTTCTTTCCTTGTTGCCTACTTTACAAAGGAGTGGCAACTATTCTTAAACAAGATCTAGTATTTACTTGAAACCAATAGTTTCCAGTAAAGGGTTTTAGGATAAATGCAGGCTTACTGGTAAATATTGGTTTAATCTTCTGAGAAAATTAAAAGCTTGTGGTTTGGGACTGACGGCAGAAGGCAGATGGATACGGATGAGAAATCGAAGGGTTGATGAAATCTCCAAATAATGTCCTTTTTTCCAGCTCCAGGCAAAAGAACTAAACATACCCATTCATTTTGTTTTAAAGGAAAGAATTACTCCGTACCTAGGAGGCCTGAGTAAAATTCAATCAGCCTTTTTTAACGCTTTGCTAAGAGAGCTATATATTAAGCTCTCCTCGTAACTCACCTACCCAAGGGCCTGCTAGAATAGAAATCATGGTAATTTGTGCTACTTTTTGTGGAGACTGTATCTTATAAACTGAGCATAATAGTATGTTGTGTGACTCCATTTATTGCCAAATTATAGTTCACATGGGCGTGTTTAGCTGAGTAGTGTTAAATTGCTTTCCTTTGCATACAGTTTTGCTGGAACTTTTAAAAAACATTTTTACCAATCACAGCCTGCTAATTGCTCATGTCTTATTCAATTTATTCATCAGAAATGAAAAAGTTTCTTCTATACTATCAGTACCTGGTTTCTTCTATTGTCCCCCCTCCCCGATGTTCATTTTTTACAGAGCTGGACACCAGGTCTATCCTCTGTACATGTTTTGAAACGGGATTCACCTTGGATGGACTGTGGTTGGCAAAATGTGTGAAACAAAGATATTCCATAGTGAACAATTTAATTATCACTCCTGGTGGTTCAGTTTATGGTCCTTTCTTATTCTGTGAAAGATTCTACAGAAAAGACAGGTTAAATCACACAGTGTGGTCAAAATAGTAATCAACAGTCCATGAAATAGTACCGAGCATACCCTTGTAAGGAAGCTTCTACCTTGCATGGAACCTTGAGGATCATTGTGGGTTGGTGCACTCTCGAGAAGCTAGGAATACTGTTGTCCACTGGATGGAGGGAACTACTTACTGCCTCTACTCTAGGATTTTTCTTCAAGATGCAAATCTCAACAGTCACCAATGTGATTCCTAACAGCTGGCCTGCGTGATAGGATTTCCTTTTGCCTCTGTCATTGGTCTAGAGCAGGAGGAAGTAATGTTTGGAATAGAGCGCACAGGACAGAATTTCCAACTAAAATGTTTTTGTTGGTTTTTTGTTTTTGTTTTTTGTTTCTTTTTTTAGCTCAATCATGCTGCACACCATCAGATGAAAGAGAGATAATTAAGTGTACATTTAACTTAGTACAATTCTGTTGCGAACAACCCCATTTTGGAAAGTTAATTGGATAACTGGGACTATGACCAGGCTGAGCTTTCCTGCCTGAAGATCAGCTATGATATAGCTGGACCTGAGTACTTGACTGTTTATCTTGGCCTCTGGGGACAGCAAAGGCCTCAATGGTCCTACTGCTGTAATGCTCCAGAGCAGAGCTACATTGGGACTTTCATTTATGTATTACTCACTGTTCTAGGATATACAAACATGCTGTTGTCTGAGTGATCTGTTACATTTGTTACTCCCGAGGTACCAAAACTACTGCCCTCTGAGTGACCTGTAACATTGCTGGCTTGAGAGGTACTGAATAAAATGTGTAGCAAGCTTGGGTCTACTGTCTTTGCTGCCCAGAGTAGTATCAATCAGGACCAAGCTCAGCTTCTCTCTAAGTCTCATTTCTGCCTATTTATTAATTACTTTGCATTATGCTGTCAGACTTATAGGAGACTACAATTTAACTGCAGAATTTCTAGTTATGTTCCCTTCCCCTGTTCCTTACATAGTTCTTTATATATTTGATACCGAACATGTAGAATCACTTATGATTGAATAATTATATTGGTAGTAACTTAATTTTGCTAGATGAATGAGTTATACATTAACATAGATGATTGAGCATCCATGTAAAGTCAGATCCTGGCCTTCTCCCTCTACCTATCCAGCATCCTCAACCTGGATCACATCCATATCTTTAAGACTTAACACTTAAAACCCTACACCTTAGCTTCAACAAAATGAATTTAGGAGAACTATTCTCCAATACACAGTTCTGGTGTATTTTTTTTTTTTTTTTTGCCTTGGTCTTGAGATTCAGACTCAAATTTTCCCCCAGTTTTGGCAGTAAATATTCTCTCTGTTTCCCCCTTATGTCTTGCATCCTCAGGACTATGTCAGACTTTCTGCAGTAGAAAACTTCAGGGTCTTATCATTTTTTTTTTTAAGCTAAGAATTTAACCCAGGTTTTTTGCACTTAGCTGCTTCTCCAGCCTTCTACAGTTTTTGAGACAGGATCTTGCTAAGTTGCTACATTACCTAAGCTGTATTCAAATGTGCAGTATTCCTGCCTCAGGCTTCCAGAGTGCTGGGATTACAAGTGTGTATCCTCACCTCATTTCTAACAGGTGGGGTTCTCTGATTATCCATTCTATACTCTTCAAACACAGAACTTCCTGAAGCTGCTACTTACCCTTACATTCCTGATTTCTTTCCTTTCCACTTACAGGGGTAGCTTTATCCTTTAATAAGCTTATTAGTATGTGTTGCTTGCTGTAACATACCATTTATTGATTCCCTCTTCCCTCTAGACTCGAGTCTTCTCAGCCTCTGGGCCTCATCATCAGCTTCAGGAGTAACTAACCATGGCAACTAAGTTCTAGCCCTTCTTGATCACCCTCATCTACTGCATTGGGCTACAAAATGATGTGAGATGGGGTATATGTTATGGCCTAACAAGAAGTCTCCTTAATCCTCGTGCACTCATAGATGAAGTTTTTGGGAGATGATTAATCATCTATGTGTCATACTGGATTATTCCACTGATTGCTTTAGAATAGTTCTAGGTGAAGATGATGGATTTACTGAAGAAGGAAGACCCACCGTAGGTATGGATAGCACCAACCAATAGGCTAGCAGCCTGGATGGCAGACAAAGGGAGAGAAGAAGAGAGTCTCACTATTTTCTGCCTCTGACTGTTTCTCCTCTGTGATGTCCCTCTACCATGCTACTCTGCTTTGGATCCAGGTGACTGTGGACTGAAACTTCTATAATCTGTGAGCCTTACCATCTTAAGCTTATGGGTGCTGGATATTTTGTCCCAGTGATAAGAAAGTAACTAAGACAGTATTATTAAGTTCCTTGTTTCAATGAGAAAAGCAAAATCTAAGCAGACGTAGATCCTACCAAGGGACTTTCAGTTACAGTGCAGAAGTTTTCAGTTTTAGCCGGACACTTTATGCTTTAAAGATACACTTTTAGTAACTATAGGAATGTATCACAAAGCTGATTACAATGAGATATGGTTATTAATATTTGCTGATTCCTCAGTGCTAAAATCAGTTCTCAGCCTGGTGCTTCTTGAGATTCTAAATAAGACAGGGTGTCAAACTAAATTGTCTTTCTTATTTGTGTTGTTTCTTGAGTGCAGCATGTGGAGAAAGAAATTAAGCATAGATTGCAGGCCCAAGGAAAGAAGGGAGTGTCAGAAACCACAAATGAGAAAAGCAAACATTAGCTCAAAAATTAAATTTATAGAAAACCTCCACTATATATTACTATACAAAGGAAGGTATAGAGTTAATTTTCTGCTGGAATAAAAATATTTGTGTCATGTTTCCTAAAATTCAAATTATTTAGTATGTAGTGTTCCTATCTTTCGTCTACTGCCCTTTGTTCTTCTGATGTTGTTAATTTTGTATATAAATAAAATTTCTTGTTTACAATAATATTTAAGAGTTTTCGGGGTAGAAAAAAGAATGATTTTCTTAAATTGGTCCATCTTCAAACAAGGCAATATTTAATACTATACAATAGAGATAGGAGGCTGTCTTGTTCTCTTCTGTACCAGTTTGATACTAGCTGAAAAAGAGTCAGGCTCAAAGCTCAAACTGTCCCCAAGTTTCTAATAGGAAACATCTGGGTTTTGGCTAAGGTGACATCCATGAAAGAAGACTGCCATGGGGCTGAAAATAGGCCTCGATAGGAAACCAGAACCTGGAAATGAAACTTTCATTTCCAGGTTGTGAGCTGCTGTAGGATGGCAGATACTATATGAAAGTTTCATTTCCAGGGCACAAGCTGTTCAAGTCAATTCAAAAAAACGTTAATGACCATCTACTACAGGTGCAACAGTATGTGTGAGTAGATCCCTGAGAACTATGGAGTATCCCTAAGCCACAAAATCAGGAAAAATTAACTGAAAGAGGACGCTTGGTTCAAACTATGATGTTGAGGAAGTGAGGCAGGGGTACATTTTCTGGCAAGGAGAGATTTGAGGTTCTGCTTCTATCAACAGTAAGTGATTAACATTGTGTGTCACCTCAGTGGTGAAGTCTTTCCTGTCTGGCTTCAAAGAACACTCAGGGTCAGCCTCAAAGAATGAGGACACTTAGTGTTCCTCATTTGAGAGATGAGAGCAAAAAATTGCAAAAAAGAACTTCCAGAAATTGTGAACCCAGTAGGTTGCAAAAGCAGGATTTTGACAACTCCATAGTCTAAGCCAGTGTTAACAAACATTTTAGAGACCAAGTGTCCAAACAGCAAGCTGAAATCCACCTATTTATTGCAAAGTGCCAAATGATGCATTGGAATCTGAATATCCAATGCTTGACTGTTAACAAAAGTTGGCTTGCATGCCAACAGAGAGGGCTCTTCATGCCCACTGAGGCACACATGCCTTGGGTTCACCACCACTGGTCTGAGCTGTCCTATACACTTCCCTCTTGGAAAGATGGCCTTTAAATAGCCATAGGGGTGGGGTGGGGAAGGATGACCTTGAAAATAATTGCATCATAACTGCTTATTGAGCCTTACTAGGACCATAATATCATCTCAGGCTGTGCTCTTCATTCAAGCTTTCTTGGAGGCTGGGGTTCTTTTTTAATGACTCTCCATCCACACTCCTGCTTGTGCCTACCCTCGCTATAGACAGGAAGCACTATTTTGTAAAGAAATCAGCTAAGACATAAAAGAGATATGAGCAAACTAAAGAAAGTAATCAGAGAAGGATAACAGATGTACTGAAATGATAATTTGCTGAGATAGAAAAGGAATTAAGAATTCAGGTTTTCTTGGGGGAAAGACTCTGGTTTTGGATTTGCTGAGTTCAAGTTGCTCATCAGAGATCTCTTTCCACCTAAGAGCAAGGTGTAATATCTTTTCTTTTCTGACATCCTTCATTTGAAATGGAGGAACTTAGGATCTGTGGACCCGGAAGCACATTTGGTTTTATGGGAAGTTCAAATTATAGAATTTAGTACATTTGTTAGTCTCACTCCGTTTCAATGTAAGTGCATTCTTGAGATTATATATTCACTTTTCAGAAAGGAAATCCTCTTTCCCTCCCTTTTTGCTGTTCTTTTCTCCCTTCCCTCGTCTCATGTCCTCCTCTTTTCATTTGTTTCCTCCCTTCTTCCTTTGTTTTCCTTCTCTTCTTTGCTATCTCCTTGTCGCCTCCTTCTCTCTCTCTGCATATTCCTCTATCTCTTTTCACTTACCTAGGTTCTTCTCTGCCAGCATTTCTTCACCTCACTTCTTTGAGTGCATGCTGTAACCTGGTACTCTTAGGATCCATTGGAAACAACAGACACTTCAAGAATAAGTACTCAGGTAAGGCTCCTTGGATTTCTTCATTTCAAAGTAAAGGACTTCTATGGCTTATCTCTAAAATGTCTCTCAAGCCTTCGTGTGTTTCCAGATAGCACTTTGGGAAGTGACTAGATCATGAGTGTGGGATAACTGCATTAGTCCACTGCATGGGTTATTTATTAGGCTGAACAGATTTACTAAAATCAGAAGCCTCAGTGGGTGGCACCAATCATTAGACCTGTGGTCTGAATGAAATAAAAAGAGAAAGGGATGCCGTCTGCTGCTGCTACTGCTGCTGGTGCTGCTGATGCTGCCCTCTGCCTGCCTTACCATGGACTGTTTTTCCTCTGCCTTGTCCCATTGTCATGTCACTCTGCCTGGAGCCAGCTGACTATGGACTGAAACCTCTATAAACTGTGAGCTAAAATAAATCTTTCCTCATTTAACTTATGGGTGTCGACTATTTTGTACCAGCAATGAGGACACAACTAAGACAGGAAACTTTTTTGGAAAGAAGACTTCTGCAGGGAAAGTATTCACTAGAAATCTGGCAACAGCATTCTCCTGTTAATATCAAAAGAAGCACACCATTTCCCATGGCTCTCAAGGGAAGATTTTTATTCATTTGTTTAAGAGACTGTAAGGAGTTTGTTTGGTATGAAGGAACTCAAAGTTCAGTCACAAAAAGTGCAAACACTGAGTACTAACAGTAGCTGTGTTCTTGATCAGAATGTGAAATCAGTCAGATGCCACTTTGAGGTCCAACTGTACTCTTTAAAAGTGCCCAACTGGACAACATCACCAAACTCCTCATCTCTCCCTACCTAAAAACACTCATTCACAGGGTAGAACAAAAACACTTACGGAAGAAGACTAGGCCTTTAATAAACTATAGGAGCATTACAGAAATTGTTATTTATTAAGTACTAATAAATCCACTTAATAAATCTGTTAGAAGTATTAAACAGTAGATAATTTACCTTCAATAGATTTAGATGTGGGGCCGGGATTTAGCTCAGTGGTTCTGGTGCCTGTCATACAAGCACAAGGACCCAGGTTAGATCCCCTGGTAATCACTACAATACTGAGCATGGAGACTCATGCCCAGCAGCAATCAGTACCATGTACCACAGTGGTGGCTCAGGCCTGTAATCCCAGCACTCAGGAGGCAGAGGCAGGAGGATTGCTGTGATATGAGTTTGAGGCTGAGCTCAGGGCTAGCCTGAACCTCAAAGTGAGACCCTGTCTCAAAAAAAAAAAAAAAAAAAAAAAAGATTTAGTTGTGTGTGTTGCCATCCCATTCTATGTCTGCTGGCAAGTTTCTGGCAGCAGCATCCTAATGCTTGGCCAGGATAATACATTACAATAGTAGAGGAAGAGATTTGAATGTGCGTCAGCAGTACTGTTCTGCCTCCTCCCAATGTCAGGCAGTCTCTTGTCCAAGACTTTACACAAGTGCAGAGACACTCATGATCTTAAAGGCATAGTTAGCACAGTGCAAAACTACCCGATTCTGGTGCTTTTAACTAACTCTGCTTAGGAAAGCTGAAATCCATTGGTTCTTCTCCAAATGGGGCAATGACGATGGACATTTCAAATAAACACTGGTTTTATAGTCTTTAACTATAGCCATGGGACTGAATGTTTCCTTTCAGTGTGTAAGTTTTCTGTGTTGATTTCTATATAGCTCTCCAGTTTGTCTGGATGTGTACATGTGTGTGTATGTGTGTATGCAACATTGTACACATATAGATTTATGCAATCACACTCCCAATAAAAACCTACAAAAATTTTATCCAAAACTTTCTGTGAAAGCTCACTGTCACAGATCCGTCAATTGGTTGATCCTGCACTGAGCTGGTGGCCCCTCTTCTGGGGAGCAGCCCTGTCCTTCAGGGATCCTACATTCTGCAGGGGAGGTCATCTCCACTGCTGAGGCTCTGAAACACTCTGTGTAGAATTTAACAGCTGATAAAGAGTGCCACTCCACAGGTCCTGCCATCTAATGAGACTTCTGCATTCTGATAACATAAGGATACAATCCAATCACAAGGGTTCTGAACACAGCAGTCCGTGATATCATGTGTGTGCTATTAAAAGGGGCTTAAGTATTTTGAGGAGGCTGAAAGCCAGAGCCATGACGTCACTTCACACTCAATGTCTTCAGAGTTGGAAAGTGCTGGTGAGGGAGGGGGCAGCAGAGGGTTGGCACGAAATGCAGCAGGAGGCAGGACCCACTGGGTAAGGAGCCTGGACCCCAGAGTCTATCATGCCTTTGTTTCTGCTACAAAACAAGAGCATGTTAGCTTATTAGCTCAGAATAAGTTTGTAGAACTTGCATCTCTAATGTCTGAAAAATAATGAAATTAAAAACACAATGGCACAAAATAAAACCATGACTTTGGCATGATCTGTAATTTGGAAACTGCTCTAAAACGATTCCCTAAAATTCATCAGATTATACTGCCACTTGTGCACCTTGAAAATCCAAATACCAAGCCAAGTAACAAAAAATAAAAGGTAATATACCTAACTGCATGAGATTAAGGTCTTCTGGATAACCAAAATATCCACAAATACAACTAAAATTATATTTAAACTGACTAAAAATATTAGCATTAAATATGGCAAGTATTAATGTTCTAAGTGTTTATGAGCAAGCTTGAACTTCTAGCCCATTAGAGAAAATAAAATTTCCATGAAGTTTCCACCATATCATTACCTGAAATTTATTTTTGCTTGTGTGTTTATTCATTAGTAGTGTTGGGAGTTAAATCCAGAGGCTGGACCATGCTAGATAATGCTCTACCATTGAACTATAACCACAGCCCTCTCTAAAATTTTCAAAAGGATTATTATTCAGTGCTGGCAAGAGGGTTTGTAGTGGTCATGCTCATACCAGATTGAAGTTAAAACTGGAGTAAATTTTATTGAAGGCATTCTGGCAATATGTAATATAAGTTGTAAAATTGTTATTCTTAGCCTAGCAATTTCCTTTCTGGAAATGGCATCGAAAAAATAACACAGGTAAAATTTATATGCAAAGATATTCAATGAAAAATTATTTGCAATTTGAAATAACTTCAAAGTCCAAGATGAAAAAAATTGGTTAAAATAAATACCCTGATAACTATTAAATTATTATACTGGTATCTATTAAAGATGGATTTTTGAAGGACAGTGACTAAGATGAGTAGAAATCTCAAAATACACTACTAGAAAATATAATATGATAATCTAAATACTATAAAAAGCATCCTATTTTCTATTAAAACTGTATAGTCTTCTATTGTTTTGAAAAACATTCATGCCCTGAAAGACGACTAAAGTTGCAGTATATATTAGTTGTATTACTCTGTACCTGGTAATCCAGGCTCTATAATAATGCCACAAACTTAAGAAAGAGGTAAATTATTATATGAAAGGAATGCATTGATAGTGAGAAAATAATAATAATGTGGGAAGATAGAAGTTCAGACCCTCCCTTACATTTCTGGTAACACAATGTGTGTTGTGTAGGGGCAAATGGAAGTTATAGGTGACTCTTCAACCATTAAGCGGTTATGGAGCTGCTAAGGTAATGACACTGTTCCTGCTGAAGCCAGAGAAAAAGCAGTAGAGCAGGAGAGCTTGCTTTCTAAGTTCCCCTTATCCTTCATCTGAAGAGAGGAAATGAATAGCTCACCATCCATGTGGAGGAGTATCTTCAGAGCACCTGCCAGCCTGGAGAAAGCAATTCTGGACTCACAATTTTGTTCTGTCCAGAGTCAGCAAACAATCCATGAGCATCGTTTTGACTTTCTTCCTAAGAATTTAACAGCAAAATGTACCTAACACACAGTTCTAACACAAATTGTCCTTTTCCTCTCTCTTATGCCCAGAGGTCAGCTTCTCTTACTGCCTCATATTTGAGGTTAAAAATATACCAGCCTGAAAGAGTATATAATGACAAGAAAAATAAACACGTAATTGTGAGTGATTATTTGAGGTGGAACAATATACTTTATAAGACTGTGGGCTTTGGAATCAAACTTCATATTTGAATCTCAGTTCCTCTACTTATTTACCTCAGGCAAGTTGCTTGATTTCTCAAAGCCTCAAATATCCTGCAACTCAAGCTGGTAGCCTGTAAATCATTTCGAGTGTGGTGAGAGCTCAGAACATCTTAGCTTGTATGATTGTGAATGCTATTAAAACTGGTAAGTAGAAAATATTTATTTGTATATTTAAGATTTTTCTGGGAGCTATGCCATCTTCCAAATATACAGATATGTCCATTTACGCATGAAAGATTTTTGTAGAGGATCTTGTGGGTGAGATGTTGGACTATGAGCATGGGAAATATCAGTAAATGAAACGGACAATATCTGTTTTGAGGAGAGTGCAGAAATTGAAAACAACAATCATGGTACTCAAGAAAATTATACAGGGAGAAAAGAAGTGCTAAGTATTATAAAAGGAGGTAAAGAAAAGTGGGTATAGGCCACCGTGTTAAATAGGGCAGCAGGTAGGTTCAGCTTCTGAACAGGGTCTTTTATTTCACCGAGCTCTGATCCTAGTAGAGAGATGGACAAGACTGACAAAATGGCACTGAGATCATAATGAGAGAGTAATGTACCTGCCTGGAAATGTTAGAGGTGCCTGATGGGGAGATGGGAAGCATGGTGTGGACAGAAAGGCAGGCAGAGAATGACAAGCAGAATAAACAGCCTACATAATGTCGGGATAATGAAAGATGATTATACTTGTGACAAGCAGGGTGGTGGGAAGGCAGACTTAACATGTGACTGTTTTCTGGTGATGGGGATTTCTTGGGTAAGACTGAAAGTGAAGGCAACAATCTATGGAGTCACTGAAGAGTGTGAACTGGGCAATAATAGAATCAGACTCAGTGCTCGAAATCATGCTATAGTCTGAGGAATCTATATATTTGGCAGTGAGTGTTTTAAGAGGGAATGTAATAATCCAGATGAACCGAATCAGTGATGGAAAGACCCAGAGAGAGGGACTGGATTCAAGAGCTCTTAAGATAATAAATTTGATAGTATTAATCACCCATTGAATAAAAGATGACCAAGATAGAGAGATGAAGATGATATCCAGACATTTGGCTTTGATGACAAAATGGCCTATAAATTAGAATATATGCTCCCAAGGATAAACCCTTTATGAGTAAAATAGGAAAGCAGGAAAATAATGAATCTTAAAAGTACTATATTGTAGTCAATTCTACAGCTTGGATGGGAGTCAAGCAGAATTCAATTTTTCATAACTTGGTTGCAAATACATAATTTCTTTGGTTGCACAAAAAAATAGGGAGGGAAGACATTGGATGGGGCACATTGAAAGCATTGCATTGAAATGTGTTAATGTCCTGCCTCCACCTCAGAAAGACAGCAGGCACCCATTTATCACTAGTGCTTAAATCAACACTCCTTAAAGCATGATGTATTCAGTCTCCATGAGAGGAGCCCCCAGAGTTCTGTGACAAGTGGCATGGGTTAGTCATGTTTCCATGACTAGGACTCTACAGACACTAATGTGTTCATTGGGGTCACCAGGAACTTCCAGGAAGAAATACAGCTGTCACTGCTGATTCTTAACCTCTAGTGAGTCTTGGGGTTTGAATAGTTTCTCACATCACTAGTTGCTTCTTTACACATTAAGAAATCAAGCCCCCCAAGGTTATAGGAGTCATTCAAGGTCATTCAAAGACATTTTGTGGCTCAGAAAAGATAATATGTTTAGATAGGTTAAAGGGCTTTCTGTTGCAAGAAAAAAAAAAAAAGAAGAAAAAGAAAGAAGATCTAGTTCCAAGTAGATGTAAACAAACACATTTATCATCTCACTTAAGAAAAAAATCCAGAAGTAGGTCTGGGTCTTGGTATGAAGTTGTCAATAATTCTCCCTCATTTTTTTCTGCTGGATTCTTGGTCACCTAGGTCAGCTGTACCCTCAGGCCAGCTTCCCTCACAGTCACAAGTCAGCTACCAACAGAAAGAGGAGCACATTTTTTTTGTTCTTTTTCCCAAGATATGTACTCCAACCAGGAGTAAAGGTCAGTTATTTCAGTCTGATAAATTTCTTGGTATCTCTAAACCAATGATGGTGAACACGGCCATGTGTGGTGCTGTGAGCATGCACAGAGTCCTCTCTGTGTCACATGAACCATGTAACACAGCCGAGGTCTGTCAAATTATCACTATGTGTACCACAGGAAAGAGCACGTTAACTGTGCAAAAGCACACCAAATGCAGACTTGACCTATCCGTAAAAGGCTGTTTGTATCATTGAAAGCTCTATCATTGTGTTTTCTTTTAAGACAAAAGATGTTAATGCAAGAGATCTTAAAAAAAAAAAAAAACAGGACCGGGGAGTTAGCTCAGTGGTTCCGGTGCCTGTCTTGCAAGTGCAAGGACCCCGGTTCGATTCCCCGGTAACCACATAACAATACTGGGTGTGAAGACCCACACCCAGCAGCAACCAGTACCACATACCACAGTGCCGGACGTGGTGGCTCACGCCTGTAATCCCAGCACTCGGGAGGCAGAGGCAGGAGTATTGTGATGTGAGTTTGAGGCTGAGCTCAGGGCCAGCCTGAACTACAAAAAACCTAAAAAAAAAAACAAAGAAAAAAAAAAAAACTAAAACCTCAGTATTCAGGTTTAATTGCAGTGTTGGCACTTTGTGATAAAGAAGCAGGTTTGGGGTCCCATTTTGGGTCTTCAGAAGGTCTTCCACCTCTGCTGTAGACAAACAGCGTGTACAAGCTTCCCAGGTGAATTCTTCAGCTAGACAATGGAGAGAATGACTGAGATTACTGGCACTGTCTAATCAAGGAATACCCCTTGGCCAGCTTTTGCTAAAAAAGTAGATAGTAAAAGAGATAGGAATTTCTTCTGTAAAGTTTTATTTTTAATTGTACATACATTTATGGTATATAATGTGATGTTTGGATGCAGGTATACATTACGGAAAAACCAAGTCAGTCTATTATGCTTGATGATCACCTCAAATAGTTATCATTTCCACTGTGTTGAGAAAATTTAAAATCTTTTCTTACTCTCTGTTTTCAAGAGAGAAAATCTACTGAAGAAAGTTAGGGGTCAGTTAGCACTGTCCAGTAGAATTCTGGGGAATGAAGGAAATGTTTTGTATTTTCCCAGTTCAGTATGGTAACTTCTAGCCAAATGTGACCAATTTCCTTTTTATTGATTGATTGATTGATTAATTGATTTTTTGTTTTTGAGGCAGAATCTCACTATGTAGTTTAGATTAGCTTTAGCTCACTATGTTGCCCAGGCTGGCCTCCAACTCGCAGTGATCCTCTTGCCTCAAGTTTCTCAATGCTGGGATTACAAACATGTGCCACCATGTCTAGCTCAAATATTTTAACAATTCAATTTAACTTATTAGTATTTAAATAGCTTTTGGATTCAGAAAGGTGGATGGTGAAAAGAGGAACAGTAGGTAAACCAAGTATCCGCCTTCCTGCATTCACCCTAACCTAGTTCTCCAACATAGATTCTGTCACTAGTGATATGTCCCCCAATTATTTCTCACTTTATTTTATTTTCAAATTCACCACATATCATGACATCAAATGTGAAAGTTTGTGTCTGATGATTAGAGCAAGAGGAGAAGGACAACTTTTGAAGAAATTCAAGGTACAGGAACTGGATCAAGTTGTGAATACAGAAACGTCCTGTATGCTAAAAGTGGATATAAAATGACTTCTTCAGCAACACAGATTTCCTGCAAATATAAAAAGTCATTTGTAATCAAAAAATGATGGAGAGTCATAATGCTTAAATCCCCAATGAAGAAGTTATGTATTGATGCCATCTATTAAACTGAGGGGGAAAATGTGAATGATTGTTGTAAGAAACAGCATTTTAAAGGAAATTGCCCGGAGATGAATAAAGAGCAATCTTGCACAAAATAAATAAATGCAAATGCATAATTAAAGATGATTACTGTGCTATCGAGTGACTCTCTGTGCTTATATTTAATCAATGTTCTTAAGAGGACCCTGTTTATATGAGAACAAGACCAGAGCCAGTGAGTATCTTTTGTATCTTCTAATCTACGTGAACCAGCTTTGTGTTTTTACTTGTTACTGAAACAGAATTATTTGTAGTCCTTGCTTTCATTCTCAACAATATCCTGGTTTGGATAGTGAAGCCTACGGTCAGTTACTTTACGGAATGAATAGGAAGAACAGGGGGAGGGATTTCCTTTCGTGGACCAAAGGATATATCTTCATCTTCAGCAAAGAACTTGGACAGGCTCTTGGAGTGGCTGGAAGCCATCTTATTGTGTGGCAAACAGCCACTCATTCAGTAATATCATGGAATTCCTCCATGTGTCACCATGCTACTGCACGAAGCCCTAAACTCTGAGCTTCCCTCAAAAGCAGCAGTAGTGGCTGAAGTAAAGGTCAGAGAATCAGGGGACATTGCCACTCAGACTTTTGTGACTTGGCTTGAATTCTGAGCTCTTGGACCTAACCTTAATTTCTAAGATGCACATCACAATGGCTACACTTAAAAGCCCAAGTTATTAAAATGTTGCCTCATTTGTGTTAATAAAGAGCATAAACAGCAAGGGAAAAGCTGGACTGTTTCTGTTATGTGGTGGTGATACTAATATAAAAGAGATACAAGGACTTTATATTTAAATATAGCTGTTGTAATACCATTACACCAATAATGTCTATCAATAATGATCTAATCTTAGTTTTCCAAGCTTTAAAAAAATTGAGCATTTCTTATTAATCTTTATAATGTTTTTAACATATTCAGAAGAGTGTCTTTTTATTAAGATGGTAAGCACTGGTCTAGGAGTTTCTTGTTCAGCTGCTAATCCAGTAGAAGAGGATGCTTTCATAGAAATGAAGCCATTGTGGTTTTCTACAGGCTCATGAAAATGCGTGTCTGTCTAGCAAACGAAAACACCATCATTCCAGTATATGAAGAACATGGATACATCACCACCACAAGGAAAAATTTGTTTTCACTTCTTCAACTACACACACTCAGGTATACCTTAGCTAAAATGGCTCTCCTTGATTTTTTCTTTTCTTTTTAATTTTCCTGCTTAAGCTAGGCTGGAACTTGTGCACTTTCTGTCTCTGCCTTCCAAAGTGTTGAGATTATAGGCATGTGCCAGTGAGTCCAGCTCTCTGCTTTTCTATGTTGCTCTGTGCCATGAAGTTCTGTGCTGTTCTGCTTTTCTCTAAAGACAGAGAAGTTGGGCCACAGAACCGGCAGTTCCTACAGTGTCAAAGTCAAGGCAGCAGATATAAAAGCCGCTTATGGAGATCAGAAGTAACTTTGTCAGCTTCTCACAACTTTGCTGAAGCTTCTCTGTAAAGGACAATTTCAATGAGAGTAGACTAGTGTCCTGTTTCTCAGTGCAGAAATCCTTCCAGAGATGTTGCTGGTAATAGGAAGTTTCCTGGCTCACTTAATCCATTCAAATATTGGCTAACTTCACATTTTGCTTTAAAAAGTCTTCTTTATGTTACTCTCAGTAGTTATCTAACTTCCTATTAAGCTGCTTATTTGGCCTCAGCTCTTCCACTTGGACCAACATAGGGAATGTCTCAAATCTCTTCCTATGGAAGATTTAAAGTCAGTGTTGGCAGG
The DNA here is from genome assembly GCA_004026965.1 of Petromus typicus. Classification (NCBI taxonomy): domain Eukaryota; kingdom Metazoa; phylum Chordata; class Mammalia; order Rodentia; family Petromuridae; genus Petromus; species Petromus typicus. The sequence continues at coordinate 64,518 of PVIR01004643.1, forward strand.
AAATTGCATTTGGCCACTTTCCACCTCCTGCCTCACATGGCCCCTTCTTGTGGCTTTGCCCAGTGGTTAACAGTTCCACCATGCTGGCTCTCCCCCCTTCCAATTTTTGATTGTTCCTAAGATTTATGAATTAGAATTACAGATCTGCCCAGAGCTGAGTCGAACGGAACCGTGGCTTCTCCTTATGTCTAATATATTTCAATCATTCTTGTATAAAATCGTATATTTCTTTTTATTTCCGTGACTACCACAAGAGAGTTAACAATATCCTAGACACTACTCAAGCAGTTTAAATGGCTGCCATTAAATAATTAGAAGTGACTCTGCCTGTGAAAACTAGACTGATGAATCCTACGTTACAAAAACTAATACAATCTAACAGCAAAATTTTCAAATTAACTTTAATAATTCTGTAGAAATAGCTGTAGGAATGAATATTTTTAGTGCGATTTTGAAGTTCTGTGTACGTTTTTCTGAGATAACGCAACTTTATTAAAATTCATTTTGAACAGAGGATCGTACAAATATCAGTGATTGGTTATTCCTTTAATCATTTGTTATCATTCCTTTGGCTCTTTATTCCTTTAGAAGAAGAGGTAAGCTAAAACCACAATCTACTGTTCTAAAGTTTCCAGCTTCCTGGCTTTCTTCTCTGTGAAAGTTAGAGGCCAGATGGACCATACTGAGTAAAAAGCAAACAAACAAAAAAAACCCCAAAAAAACAAAAAAAGGAAAAAAGAAAAAAATATATATATAATTTTCTAGAAGATATGAAAAGCACAACTGAGGAAAGAAGTGCATTTTCTCAGAGACAGATGATTTCCAAGAGAGGACCAAGTTGAGTGTGTGAGTGACATAAGCTGTCTGAAATTTGGCTGTCTGAATCAAGTCCATATTTGTTGACAGGCCTGCTCCAGTGGAAGTCCAGAGCAATTATAAGATGGAACTCTGAAAGACCTTCCAGAACAGACACTCAGAATGCAGGGGGCATCTGGGTCCATTAGACGTTCTGTGATGTGACTATGTATCAGGAATGAGTTCGTGACTAAAGATATTTTGAATAATTTCCAAGTGGATGGAATTGTTTGAGAGCCAGGAATTAGCATTCCTTAAATTGTAGGAGCCAGAGCTTGAGTCTATGAGATCAGGATGTTGTTCTTTTCTCTAGTCTGAAAGATATCTTTTTAAAAATTAAATACAATAGGCAAAAAGATAAAAGAAACTTACTAATTCTGCAGTCATGGTATTATCACTATGAAGGTTAATTGATTTGATATCTTATAACTAAGATTCTCATGAGAAAAAAAATGAGCTACATATAGGATCTGGCTCCAATACATAAATTAATATTTGTGGATAACCCTACATGTTTTTGGCCAGTAGTAAATCTGGCATTTGAATGAAAATCCAAACAGAAGACATAATCTGCAAAGTCAAGTAGCATGAACTGTAGGTAATGACCCAAGTTAACACATATGAATAGTGACCTGAGATAAAATGCACTCTACTAAATACTTAAATGTTAATTTGTACAATATAAGGGTGATATAGGCTGAATCTTTATTTTTTTAATGTTGGCAATTCTAAAAGAAAAACAAAAACCTGGTGAGACCAACAGAAGTCAACATAAGTTCCATTTGGAAGGTTTTATGGTATGTCATTAAAGAGTTACAAACAATTGCTAGAATCCTTTCCAAATGAACCTACTCTAATTAAGTAAACCCATATGTCCCCTTCATTAGAAGACAAAGGTTTTACAATAAATTATTTAAGGAGGTTGAAGATGGCATGAGATGCACACTACGAAAATAATGGTAGTGTCAAGGGAGCCACCCAGGTCAGGATGAGCAGCTCCACAATGAGCACAAAAGATCTAGAAGACATGAAAAGCCATATATGATGGCACATGGTTATGATTCTAGCACCTCAGGAAGCTGAGGCAGGAGGATTGCAAATTTGAGCCCAGCCTGGACAATTAAAGATCTTCAACATTAAAAAAGAAAAAAAAATAACAGAGGCCTGGAGATGAAGCTGGGTTCAACTCTGTCCATTGAGTGGAGATGGGAGAAGAAATAGTGATGAATGCTGAATGGTAGGATATGATGATCACTGACTGGCAAGAGAGGATGGTTGGTCATTAAAACAAGGCACATTGGAAGTTTGTAGGACTGAGGAGCAGACCATCTGTTAACAAGACATTTTAAGGCAGGGAAGAAGAGGACGATGGTGTCACAAGTTTAAGGAAATCCAAGTGACACTACTGGTGGTGTGGAATGACAGTGTGAGTAATGATTCAGAGAGTTAAGGTTCTCATTTCTGCTTACAAGTATAGACAGAGCAAATAGACTATTTTCCTTAAGTCCCTCCACTTTGCTTGAAATCCCTCCATTCCTGTGTTCTAATGCACACACACAAACATGTGCACATGAAGTTTTCAAGTTTTCTTCTGAAAGTAAGCTTTGAAAAATGTATTTAAATTCAGATGAACAGAGAAGATAAAGAAGAGTACCTCTGCCATAGTGATGGACTTTAACTAAGATGTGAAAGTCAAGATATTGGTCAAGAGGACCATTAGAGAAGAGTAAGAGTCATACCCATACTGATACAAGTTCTCAATGCTGAAAGTGATTATGATGTGTATATATAATGTACCAATAAAAACTGAATTAAAAAAAGAAAGAAAGGAGTAAAAGCAAGACTGGAAATCCAGCCTTAGGGTTTACTGCTTGTTGCTTGTTAAGTCTTCCCTAACCATTTGAGTCCAGGAAGAGAGCTCACTGCACTGAGCTGAACAGCTGAAAGGTCACTTACAACTTATTTCCTATTTGCATAAACATTTGAGTTTCCATTTTTAGATTATAAGATTTTAGCAGATGAGAGGAAGCTTGTTCCTTCAGTGTGTTCTTTGCCTGCTCAATAAAATACTTCTGGATTTTCTTAATGGTCTGGTTTTCTTAGTTTTCACGACATGAGGTGACATTCAAATATGTAAACAGGAACTAATCTTCCTTCATGTAGCTGTTAACACAAGAAGGCAAGCTAGGGGTGGGCAATAGATGTCCATCATCCTTCTAGAGCTCTAGCTGATGCTTGGGAGAGTCTCTGTTTTAGGAAGCTGAACTCGACTCCCCATGTGGTAGCCTCAAAGGCTGCACATCCTCTCTGAGCCCCACCCTGAAGTCTGGACGTAGGTGTACATGAGACACCCCTTTTGTGTGTGGCTCTGAAGTGATGGAGGCAATGAGACAGCAGTAGGCATTCTGATGGCAGTTACCAGATACACTCTTCAGGAGCACAAGTGTTGGGCTCAGCTGTTCAGGCAGGAGTGACCCGTGTTTAGAAGAAGCCACAACAAGAGACCTGAAATGGGCCAAGTAGTCTGGCTGGTTCCCATCATGGTGCTGGCTGTCTTTTCTTAATGTCTCATTTGGGGACCCATTATTTTGTCTTTCCATTGTGTCTGACATGCATGGAATATTTTTTCACTGAAGTTTTCTCTGACATTACTAGGAACCAGTTTCTCTACAGAGTTAAAAGAGTTGGGAGTTGTTTATCTCTGTGTAATTTCTGTAGTATTTCTTTTTCAATTGTTTTGGTACTAGAAATTGAACTAGGGCTCTTGTGTTTGCGAGGCAGGTGCTGGAACCACTGCACTAAATCCCTGACCTTCTGGAGTATTGTAAATAGCTCAATTGGTAATCTTGAGATGAATTCATGCTGTTCACACCTTTGACCTGTAACAGCTTCCTTTTAACAGGACATAAATCAATCCTACTGTTGTTTGTCCCCGAAGACAGAATGTGCTGCCACAGCTATGTGTATTGACAGTAAGTTGGTCATGACATCCTAAACTTGCCCAGGGCAGGTTCACCCGAATCCTCCTCACCAGGATAGGCACAAGGCAGCACACATTCGGTGACATGTAATTAAGGAGGATTATGTGTGAGGAGGGAGGAAGACTTGCCTTTGCCCTCAAAGAACATCTGTTTATTCCAGTGTTTGTTCATTCTTTTAATAAATATTTATTGGAAACTTGCCTAGTAGGTAAAAGGATACATTCCTGGAAGGGATATGCATGTGGTCTGGCTGGGAAGATTTCAAGGAAGTCAAGTGAGTACGGTACAGCGTGGTCACTGATGTGATGTTGTTATGCATCCAGGGAAGTTCAAAAGGAAGTCAATGTTTCATTACACAAGCTTGCTTCTTAGTCTTACAAGATGCACAGGAGCTCACCCAACAGTTTGCACAGAGGAAAAAGTGTGTACCAAAGACCCCGAGGCATGTGGTCAGGATGAAGAGCCATCTGGGGAGGGGAAGTTGGAGACAAGTATTTGGTTCCTATAATACAAACAACGAGGATCCATGGAAGAATTTAGCAGGCAACCTCAACTCCAGTTTTACTCGGCTATTTCATCTCTTTCTTTCTTGCAAACAAGTGGAAATTTTGGATCTTTACTATACTCATAAGCTTGGTATTATTTATAATAAGGACATGTAGGTTACTGATGTGTTCTAGGATGTCTTCTAGGGAATTCTCTTGTTTAGAGAGGTCAGAGCTTTTTGATTCTTGCTGATGTGGTCCTTGGGTTGCTACTATTCTTGACCTTTCTACAGTTCTTGTAGGCTTTCAGTTCATGAGGAAATTGAATGGGAACACTGGCTTTCTATGCTGCTGCTGCTGGCTGTAAGGGGCTGGGAATTTTCTTTTCATGTCTTTTGTGGATGGTTAAAGAGCTACATGGTAGGAGTGAGTGGGAAAAAGGAGATGAAAAAATTCAGCAGAGGCAGGGAAGATATCCAGTCATTTGCTAAAGATAGGAGTATCGTGTAAATGAATAAAGTTTATTTTTAAAGGGCATTTCTTTTATTACAATACAGGAAAAGTTTTCTAAAGTTTATTTGGAAAATGTGAAACAGTTAAATTTATTTACATACTAGTACCTCTTCCAATGTGTTTGGTAAGCATGTGTCTGGGCAATGGCAGAAAGAGTGAGGGAGAGGAAGTGAAGGGAAGGAAGAGGGTGACACAAGGGATAGGAGACAAAGTCTGAGTGTGCTGGGAGATCATTATGTCTAAGACTATTCTGAATTACTCCTTGTAAGTTGCTACTGCTAACTTCTTCAACTTTATTTTAGAAACTTCTTCAATGACAATGATAGTTATCCCTGAGTATGACCAGATTTCAGAGACCATGGAGTTCCAAAAAAAAAAAAAAGAAAGAAAAGAAAAGAAAAAGAAAAACATTTCTACTTCAGAAACAAACAAAGCTTTCAAAAATACAAAAGCACTCTGCATACATAGATACATATTTACACAAATATATATGCATTTATTCAATCTCTCTACCAAAAATGTAAGAGCTTATTCTAATATATCACATTTAAAATCACAAAGAGAAGAAAGACCATGAAATATGGAGAACTCCTAGCATTCTTTCAAGGCTACAAGCTCAGGGTACAGGCCAGAGAGCAGGATGTAGCAGTGGTATTTTATGAAGTCTAGGACCACAAGTAGATCCTGTAGAAGCAGGGCTCCCCGGAAAGGATGTAAGCTGCATGGTCACATAACTAGGACTTTCACCAATGGAATTAAGCATGGGTGAGTGATATTGCTCATGGAAGCACTGAGATCACTGACAATGTCTTTGCAAATGTTAGTGGTCTAAAACTCTTCCTTAAGCCAGACAGCAACAGTGGAACAATTTAGATGCAGCGAGTATATACTGTGGTGAGGTGAGTATGTACAGGGGAGGAGAATAAAGGGGATGATGACTGAGAGAGCAAGAGGTTTACGAGGTTTACCAAGTGCTTCTTAGGAGAATGAGGCACACTCTTCCAGCTGTCATCAAAATGTGAAACATAGAGGGAGGTGTAGATTTGGTGATGGTGGTGGCGATAGTTGCTTTTCAGTATTCTGTAGGTCTGAAGTATCATATATTTGGAAAGCAGGCCTATCAAGACAACAGATGAAATCTTGCAGATTGAATTAAGTCACCAAGAGGAGATCCATGAAGACTGAAGACCAAAGACACAATTTTATGCAGCGGTTTGTATTAGGGCCATTAATTAAAAAAAAAAAAAAAAGAGTTTATGCAAGACCCTAAAAAGGAAAAGTCAAGGAAGCTAGGAAGGAAATAAGAGAAGGGAACAAGGTCTCCTGTACACAAAAGGAGAAATATTATCATAGATGAAAGAAGCCAAAGGAGAAGTTGCTGTAGTCAAGAAAGGTGAAGAAAATCCTTAGAGAGCACAGAAATTCTTCAGTAAAATTATTCTGGTAAAGACAGGAATCAATGAGAGTAAGAATGTGTATGAGAGAGTCAAAGGGAGATGGTAAAGGAACACTTTTTCCAAGGAAGAGAATGAATGTCTTTGCACCCTAGAAATATGAGCTTTGCATACTTGTAAGAAATGCACCTATTATAAGCTGATAGGAAAGGACTATTTAAGCACTGGATAGATCCAAGACAGAGGAGAGGCAAGGAGATTTGCACCACTGGTAGGTTGCAGTAGTAGAGAAAGTTGGAAGACTCAAGATAAGTACAAGCAGGAAGAATATATCTCCTTCCGCGAAACTGCAAGGAAAGTGCCAAGCGTGGACATAGATTCCCTTATAACTCATGATGGTCACAATGCTGAAGGCATCCACATCAGGGAAGAGTGATGGATTGTTGAAAACAGTGTGGGATCTTTGGGAAAGGTGACAGTAATATGATAAAGGAAGTTGGCCTCACAGGGATATTGTTGAGGAGGACTACAGGACCAATTGAAGATGGGAGTCCTGAAGCTGCAATGGCCTTGGTCTGGAGAGAACCATGAATTCTTAGGGCATTTCACTTCTGTATTATGACTTCAGAGAAAGGAGGAATTTGGACTATTACAGGTTGAGAGAGAATGCCTCTGTATCCAAAAACTCTGAAGTTGGGATACCTTTGACTGTCAGTTAAACCAAGCATCGTGAGCTTTGTTTCTTCATTTGTATGGAACATTGGTTTAAATACATAGAGACATTAGGTAGATGAGTACATGGTAGAAATCAACATTGATGTCATATGTAGAATACCTTTACCCTGTGTAAATCCCCATAGCCAAATTTGCACTTCTTTTTTTATTTTTAGAAAAGATCAAGTTCCTAAATCTGACCACAAAATAACTTTAGCAGAAAGATCTTGCTTTTCCATTTCACTGCACTTGTTAAAGTAAACAGATCACTTTAAGGATGAGTTAAAGAGATGGTTAAGGGGGTGGCCAACTGATGTCTCAGTTATCCTGAGGGACAGGAGTCTGGACAACTGGTGACTCACACTTGGTTGGGTAAGTCGGCAAGCTCAGGAGTCTGGCTGTAAAGTCCCAGGGCAGGGCTGTGTCTCTGTGTGTGTGCGTGCACATGCATGTAAAACAGCCAAAGAGTCCGTTTCTCTGAGACATATTCCTTTCATCGGCTTAAGGGATTCTGCAGGAACCAATTAAGCCCTGCGTGTTTTTCACCAGAGATGAAAATCTGGCAAGTAATACCTTCTAGACTTCTTTAAGAAAAAATTATCCAGAGTAAGGATTCTATTTACTGGATTTTATTCGTATCAGACTTTTCTGTTTAGGTAAATACTCTTTATCGTATGGGGTATTATGAACTAAAAAGAAAAATTAAAACAATACTTTGGCTGATGGCATGGCCCATGCAAGCCCGAAAAAGGTGTAGAAACAAGAGTTCTTGCTTATTGGCATCCCCCTAAAATGTGAGGCTACTTCTGTACCCTATGGTGGATACTTTTTTCGCTTGAGGACAATGTCCCATTGAATTCTGATCAAATGGCACGTGACTAGGTTTCTCAAGGTTGTATGAAAATTTTACAGATATTCTATTTGCTTCATTTGACTCTTTTTTTTACCTGTCTTAAAATATGGCAACAAAATATTACTCCAGAGCATTTCAGTTTATAAGATGAGAGAACCCTTTGTAAAGACTCAGACTTAGAACCACAGTCTTAAGAGTGGGAGAGGAAGTTTGAGATTTACTGACCTCGTGTTTTTGTATCTTTGTGTAGGACTCAAAGTTGGGTCATGACTAAAATATCAAACCAAGAATCCAGAGAAGAAAAGATAAACATAGTCATATATACATAAGTACTTAAATAGCATAAAAGAAACCATAAATATAATTAAAATATGAATTGTCAACTCTAAAAAATATTTTCAGTCTGAATAGCAGCCGAAGGATTTATTCCTACAACATGGAAAGAACTTAGAAAGAGCCTCCTCCTAACAGTGGTGGAAAGCCATGAATAAACTCTTCAGAAATAGCGAATCCAAAAGCCAATAAATGTCAAAAAATGATCGACTTCACTGTAGATAATAAAAATGTAAAGTAATAATGAAATATAGAACAAACCAAACTGGCAAACATAAGAAAGAATTCAAACTAACTGGCTGGGATGTGGAGAAACTCTATCACTTGAAAAATGTGTATTAAGATTATTTGACCCAATAATCTCAGAACTACAAAGCTGGTCCACAGAGACTAAACCTGATATTTAAAAATATTAGTGCAAAGATATTTATTGTAGCCCTAGAAGTAGTGCCAAAATCTATAGAGCTAAAAATAGGAAAATAAATAAATAGCATTGGGGCTTCATACTACAGGACATTTTCAAAATATTAAATAGAGTGAATGAGATCAATACCAGTTGATTTGGAGGCTTTCCATACATTAAGTGGGGAAAAAAACAAGATGTTGGAAAGTGTGCATAATACATCCTGAAAAAAATGACAAAACTATTATTTACACATGTGTATATAATATATATACTTTTGTATGTAATTACATTAACATGTTGAAAGATCAATAAGACAGTATTTATCACATTGATAGCACTCATTACTTTCAATTGGAATGTGGAGAATAAGTGAATAAAGCCTACACATCTTACTTTCAATGATAATAAAACCCATCCTTGATATCATTCAGATTATATCAAGGTGTTTACATGTGAAATATTCATGTAGCAATGTATGAAACAGGGCCTCCTGAATGGTTGGTGACGTTTCAGATTTTAATTTCCAACATTTTATTTTTACAACTATCAGAGGGAAAGGTGTATATTCTTAGGCCGCATATCAACCAATGAGGCAAATCTTTTGTGGTTTGGCTTGGCTATGCAAGCTTTCCATTGGATTCTATGTACTTCAAATGGTTTCTGTAGCTCATGATTCAACTTGCAGACAACCCTCAAAGACATCTCTGGGAGATGCTCTTCTAGCATTCCTGATTGCATACTTCCAAGAATGCAATGCTTTCCATCAGTCAAGGAAGTTCTTTTCTTTTGGATTAGCTTCCTTTGATTGAACTAGTTTATCTTCCTAATAATGAACGAAAATCTGTTTCTCATATTTCTGAAATAAAATGGTACCCTCCAACTGTTTGAAGACAGTGATAGCTCATTCTGTTTTCTCTAGTGACACCTTTTTTAGAATGAGGAGACCTGAGTGTCTGAGGGAAAAGTCATGTGCAGAAGTCACTCATGAGAGCCACAGTGTTATTTATCATATAAATTGAAACACATTTAAGAGTGACAGGGAAATAGAAAATACTCAAAGTAAAATAGGGTAAAGGGGGAAAATAATGAGATTATAACAAAAAAGAAAGGAAACAAATTTTATATATATGGGGAGTAGTAGGGTGGGTAGGGCTATGGGAGAAAATGAGAATTAAGTTGTGTCTTATACTGGTACAAATCTCCAGTATAGAGTACAATCATGATGCGTATATGTAATGTGCCAATAAAGATTTCAATAAAAAAAAGGGTGAAAGGGGATCTGGTTGGATACAACTTTGAGTACCCAGGCAAAGTGAAATGTCTGGCTACACTGTCATAAGTCAGATTTGCTCTATATAAAGCACACAAGTGAACACCTGGAGCGTCTAGTATGACTCTACTTCAACAGCTACATGACATATCAACAAAAACCATCACACTGAAGAACACAATAATCAGAAAATGAAAAATGGCCCATCTCTGAATATTAAGTAAATTCAGTTGCAAGAAATTGCTCTACTTGGTGGCTTTTAAACTGGTTATTAGTCTCTAGGACACAACCACTTTAAAGAATATTTCCATTATTACCATCTTTTTATGTTTATATGCATAACTTTCTATTTAAAGGTCATGGAGAATTTTTCCATCTTCATTTTAATGACATATGAGAACTAGCCACAACCTCAAAATTCTATAACACAGGCTGCATTGTCAGTGATAATAAGTACAGAGCAGAGAACTGTGGGAAGTTAACCACATGTTTATGGGCCTTTAAGCTTCATGAGTAGATTGGCAGCTCTGGAGGACCTTTGTGAAACTATGGGACATAAAGTAAGAACTATTTATGAAAAGTCTCCCCCAAAGTGTAGGCCTTGGTAGCATAATCAGGAACCGTGATACACCCCCATACACTCCCTACCTCAAACATTTCATCCATTCTTTGTCAATTAGGATGCAAATGGCTTTGAACTCTCTGGTTTGTTTTCTTTTCAGAACTCCATCCATATTCCATGATATAGACCGAGCCAAGTGATGGGTGGAAAAGGGTTAGAAAAGATGTTTAGACACCATGGGGACATTGACATCAGTGCTTGATTGTTTCCATTCTAAAAGTTGGTCAGATGCTGAAAAACAGCCAGTCGCCAGCAACAACCAAGGGCTTTGTTTACACTTGCAAGAAGCTTCTGAGCCCAGCAGTGCCATTTCTAGCGTTCTTTGGCTGTCCATTTTATGGTATGAATTAATGGCCTTCTTGGTTTGGCCAAGACTATTGAATTCCTCTTTTCAGAGTCACTTTTCCATAGCGAGACAGTCATCTTCAACACATCTTCACTCTTACATTGGCAAGAAATAAAGCAAGGAACATGAAAGTTCAGAGGCCTGGAGAAGAATCAGGTTTGAAGTTTTGCCTCAGCCCTTGTGAGAGACACAAGTGTGGAAGCAGTGTGGCCCTGGCTGACGTGCCCCCACATGGGGAACTGATGCCAGGGAGCTGAAGTGACCCTGTAGGGTTGGGGCTGCTCAGTCTTCTCTTTCTCTGTCATGTCCTGGAGTGTCTTTAGTTTTATGGTGACCACCCATCTTGCATTCCATGCACAGCAGTAACTGGACTGTCATGTTCCAGCATGCGGGTCCCTCCCATTGCACTCTCCCTCACTCACATCATCTTTTGTCAGCTGCTGGCCTTGGGATTTTAGTATTCCAACTCTGACCCAACATTCCCAACTGAGATACCTTCAAATACCTCAATAATTGGGTTAAAACAGCACTCCTGTATCATATAGTAGCCAGGTTCAACCTTATTACCCATTCTTCTTCCTTGTTCTACAACATTTTCTCCTCATTTGGATTGAAAAGTTTGAGTAGCTTTGAGCATTGACTTTCTACCCATCACTCCTTCTTTCCATCCTATACCCTCCACATGCCTTTTAAAATTTTATTCACAATTTCTTTTCATGTTTAAGGAGTCTAAACTCTGACTGTTTCAGCTCAGATGTTTGGGGCAGTCTGTTGTAGAAAATTGCTATAAGACGAGAATGTGAACTGAATTTTTTTTTAGACAAGGGTCTTGCTTTGTAGTTCAGACTAGCCCTCAGCTACTATGTAGCCCAGGCCAGCCTTGAACTCACAGCAACCCTCCTGCCTCTGTCTTCCAAGTACTAGGATTACAGGCTTGAGCCACCACACCCGGCACAATAGTATGTGGTTACAGGGATCGAACCCAGGTTCCTGAGCTTGCAAGGGAGGTGCCAGAACCACTGGTCTAACTGCCCAGCCCTGTGAACTGAATTCTTGAGTTGTTTGGAAGATATGATCAAGGACATGAGCTTGGGGTCCTTGCTACTAGTTACTTTCTCGTTGCTGGAATAAAATATCTGACACCCATAAGTTAAAGTTTATTTGCATCACGGTTTCAGTGAGTTCAGTCCATAGCAGCTGGATCCAAGGGAATAAACGGCCTCGTGATGAGTAGAGCCCTCTCACAATCCAATCATCTTTCAGACACATGAAGCTTTTGGGGGACATTTTAAATCTAATCTATAACATTCTTCAGTATATATTTTCAAAGTTGTCTCTACCTCTAGCATTACTTCTTGACATCAGAGAGGATTTTAGTGAATGTAGAAAGACAGGCTAATTTCTACATGGGTGCAAGCAAACAAAACAATCAGCAATGCATTGTGAATCAAAATAGAACTGAGCTTTAAAAATAAATTTTCTATTATAATATTTGTACCATGTATCTTTTCTGTTGTCTAAAAACACAGAATTAACTCTGCTTTTTTAATTAGTCACTGTAATAACATTTCCCTGTGTGACTAGAAACCAAATAAACTGGACTAAATAGAAGTAGTCATGCCAATGGGACATTCATCAACATGATCAAGTAAGGAAACAAATTTTATATATATGGGGGGGGTGGTAGGGTGGGTGGGGCTATGGGAAAAATGAGAATTAAGTTGTGTCTTATACTGGTACAAATCCCCATTATGGAGTGCAATCATGATGTGTATATTTAATGTACCAATAAAGATAATTAAAAAAAATGCATGATATGTGCTTTATATGTACAAAGAACTTCCCTACGAAATCTTCATTCTGAGAATCTCTGTCTTAAAAATCTTAGAAATATTTTTTTCTCCTCCATTTGCTATCACCTTTAGCAATACCTAGATAAACTTGTAGTTGTCCAAAGATAGACAGATGCTGGAACTTCCCCCCCCCCAAAAAAAAAGCAAAATAAACTATTTATTCAATTACTCATTTTCTTATTTATTCAACTTAACTTTATCTTGCTGTTGGCTGCTTTCAGAATGTGAGGTGCACAAGATACAGAAATACCAGACATAGTTCCTACCTTGAAATACTCAAACTCATTAAATACACTGTATATGCTCATTGTCTTAATGAACCCAGATTGGGAAAGGTCCACCTCTAAATGTAGTCATTTCCTCATTGAGTTCCATTCAAAGGGAACTTTATCTTCAGACCTAGTTCATTAAAGGTCCATGTGGGTATAACATTGATTGATTTGCGTATGTTGAACCATCCTTGCATCCCTGGGATGAATCCAACTTGGTCAGGGTGTATAATCTTTTTGATAATTCTCTGTATTCTGTTTGCCAGGATCTTATTGAGGATTTTGGCATCAAT